>JBBPTO010000683.1:0-24392 GCA_038094155.1 Pulveroboletus cf. aberrans
ACTCCTTCCATTGTGTCGTCTGTCGTCGAATCGCACTGTAAAACCTTCGCTGGCGCTGGTTCTGCAGAGATAACATCGGCTTCTCCATCCACCCCTTGTGTCGAGCTGATCCCGGTCATGGCATCCCCTGCGCCTGGCCTCTCAGGTCTTCCTCCACTGTCCCTAAGCACCCGCCTACATATCGCCTTTTGAACCGCCTTCACGAATCGCACATGCGTGCCTCCTGCTGACTTGAACAGCGCCGACCTCGCAGAACCGCCCATCATGAATGCTTCATGCTTCTCCCTCGCTGGCCCGTATTCCTTCTTTAAAACTGCCCGTAGGACGGGTTTTCACGTACACGAATTGAGCCCCGGGCCGGACGGAAAGATCTTCAAATTCGTTTCCAGGTGGCGGTGTCGGCAGAGCAGACGAAGGATCTTCGTCACCAGAATCTGGATCCTCGTTGGTGTTGATCGCACTCTCCCACTCCCCCAGCGTACACCGAACGAAACCCTCCTCTTCTGACGTCCAAAACCTATCCCTCGTGACCACATGCACTTTGTCATCCAAGAATTCAACCCTATATTTTTCCTTCCGACCGGTGACATGGTCGAGAATCTGGGCGGGCCAGTAAGAGCCTCCCGTCTTGGGAGCCATGTCAAGGATGAGTTTTCCGGGGATTTGGAGGGTTGGCAGGGAGATGCGTCACGTGGTAGAGTCATGTGTTCCCTGATGATCACTCTCGAGCGCTGCGGTTTCAATTTCCTCGTCGATTATGTCGGTTTTGACTTGATCCTGCAGGCTGGGATAAGGAGGTCGGAGCCATCGGCGTCCATGTCATTGTCAAGAGAGTCGTAGAAACTACCGCCGGTCGTAACGTAACGTAGTAGGAAAGAAGTGCTGGAAGGCCATCCTTTTGAGCATGGAAGCCTTTTCCATACTTGGACGGCTGATTTCTTGAACGGTATCGCTTTTGTCAAGATGGGCTTTCTTGGTCGGAGGACTATAGTCATCCCCTACCGGCAAGGAAGCGATGCGAAACGTGGTGCATGACAAGCGTTTAGCATCGCTACCGTCATTAATGGTCCGGACGTCTGAGGACGAGGGAGTGAAAATCATACGAAGACCTCTACTAGACGAGGACGAGGACGAGGATAGAGAATCGCCGAACAGCGGCACGCCGAGCGACCTACATGAATGCATACAGTGTCCACCCATATCGTCAGAGGTGTAACTCACCTTGGCAGGCCACCAGTGCATCAGGAAATCCTGCCGCCACTTTACGGCCACTTTACGGCCACTTGCAGTACTTTACCGCAGCTTTACGGCTTTTGCGTGTCAAGCACGTAAGTAGATCCCTCTGCTTTCAAAGTAGCCCGTTTACTTTGAATCAACTTATTTCATGCTTTCCTACTACTTTCATGCTTGAAAAAGTTACTTTAAATCAACTTATTTCACACTTTCACACTTTGTCTACACTTGAAAAATGATTATTGATTATATTATCATCATGCATGTGAGTAGAAACAAGTTAAGTACGAGGACACTTGTAAGCCGCCGAGCCACCAGGCAACCACCCACACCACCCTCACATCATTCACGCCGTATTGATGACATAGTGACAGCTGGAATTCTGCAACTGCCAGATCCATTCATGAAGGGTGGGACTCACAGACGCATTGCACAAGATGGCTGGGTGTACAAGGTCTGGACAGGGCGACAAGTAATAATGACACAGTGCTAGAAGCAGCATTGAGTGCGGCGGAGGGCATTGAAGTAGGTGGGGGGGGCTTACACACGACAGGGTACCATTGAAGGCAATGCTTGTGTTTTATGGCGGAGGGGGGGGCTTGAGAATGGAGGGGGCACTTCACTGAGATGGGAGGGGCATTGTGTCAAAATATATAACTCCTCCGAGGTCCTCCGACTTACTCCGGACCTGTTCCGCTCAACTCCGAAGCTTTCGCCTACCAAGTACAACTCCTGACTCCGGAGTTATTCGGAGTTGACCCGATATTCAGTAACGTCTCTTTTCCCTTTCGGACCTCGTATTTCCTATTCCGGACATTACGTCGGAGTTACATCGGAGTTCATGCGCTCTGATTTCCGTCAGTATTTTAGACAGTCCGCTTTGTCATCCCTCCCTCAGTTGTTCCACTACCACTGTGCAACTGAGGTTAGTCTTCTTAGCTATATCTAGCTTTCCTTTTTACTTATGTTTGTAGTCTGGGTATCTCTACCCCTCCATAGATAAATAAACAGTTGTTCCACTACCACTGTGCAACTGAGTTTGGGTATCTCTACCCCTCCATAGTCCACAGATTCTGACAAATATGACTGAATGACTGAAGAAGTCGGTAAACTATAGATATTAGCCAATGGCATAAGTATCTCATTTCTATAGAGAATGATGAAACAATATAAGAGTGGAAATGACTGATGATTATACAATTATGATCTAGAACCTTGGTTATGTAATAAAATAGCTGAAAGCGAATATCAAGTTTCAACACAATGAGTGGCATGGCTTTCATCATGTGTGATGGAGCAATTACCTGGAGTGCCCGAAAAGAAGGCACTGTCGCTGTGTCGACTGCAGAAGCCGAGTACATGGCAATGGCCAGTGCAGGAAAAGAGATCTTGTGGCTATGAAACCTATACACTGAACTCGGGCATAAATCAAGAAACCCAACAGTCCTATATGCAGATAATCAATCAGCTATAGCAATTGGTATGAACACACAGTTTCATAAATGTTCGAAGTACTTCTTGCTGTGTCTCATGTATTTGTGAGATTAAATCAGGGATGAACATATTACATTAACATACTGTCCGACGGATGACATGCCAGCAGATATTTTAACCAAAGCGTTACCACAGGCAAAACATAGAAAATTCGCCATTACCCTTGGCCTCTCCTTAGCTTGAGGGGGAGTATTGAGGTACAAGCTATGTTTGGCCACATATACTGAATGACAAAGATACATACAGCCACAGTGATGACATAGTATAGCAAATAGACACGAAATATGAGCAGCTTCTTGTCGTCCCCCATCACCTCGTCTGACAACTGAACCAAAATCTCTATTTGACAACAGCTCACGCTGGCGTGATTGCCTGATTTGGTACAGTACATAGGCTCATAATGCATAGGGTAATTATGCTTATGTCAGGAAACAAATGTGTGGTGCGGCAGCCAATTGGCTCCAGTGTCACGTGCTGGGTCACGCAGCCACTGGGATTCCCTGGATTCCTCCCCCTCCCATCAGGACAAGGCCAGGACGTGGTCGCATAAGTAATCGGCGGGCGTGTGCAGTCAATCCAATCTGATTCCAGTCCAATAACAATCAGCCAATCAACTCAACAAGTCTCTTAAGGGAGGGAGTGCTGAAAGGGCAGCACTGAGTGTGGCGTGCATCATTTGTTGCACAAGTCTGACATGAAAATGAAATGCAAAACAATGGAAATGAAAAGTAGGCCTGAAGCTGAAAGGCAACTGCAACAATTGATTGATTGATGGTGAGTAACAATGAATGACATGCAACAGGAACTTGACAGGTATTAGTAGAGAGAGTTAGTGTGCTGGGGAAGAGGTGTGATTGAATAAAAAGGGGAATGATTCGGAAGATGAAAAACGTGAACACGGTGAGTATGAGCAGTATGAGGACAACACCAGCCCAGACTGGTGGTACCCAAATGGTGGTGGTGGGATTGGGCGTGGCACTGGCACATCGTCAGTCTGACTCACAGTCTGATGCCACAAGTTCCAAGTCAGGTGAGCTTGACTTCCCATTTCAACGTGGTTGCAACATGCTCTCCCTGCATTCCCACTGGGCTGCATATATTGCATGAAGGAGGGCTGTGTGCCTGTGTTGGGCTGCTGGGTATGCAGCAAGGAACCTCGCCTCGTTGGACTTGTACCTGGGTGAGTGTGGGGGAGAGCGGCTTGGATGTCAGTGATGACCCAGTTGGATGTGAAGCAGTCCACTCATGTGTGTAGAAACTTGAGTGCGATCACTGAACACTCATGGTACTTGATGGCAAAGATGTGGTTGTTCCCTTGGGTCCATCTGCGTGGCCACTGGCTCAGCAGTGTGTCAAGACCAAGATCCAGGTCGCCGTCAACCCAGTGCTTCACAATCTCCCTCCAGGACTCACTTCTGGGGTGATGCGTCCCATCAGGGAGGTGCACAGGGACATCTGGGATGACAAGACCGGCCTTGGGAAGTGGGCGGGAGGCATGTCAGCACATGGGACCTGTCAATGGAGGATAACTGCTGCCACATGCCAGTGTGGTGCTCAGCTTGGCCTGGCCTGACTCAGAGAGGCTCTGAGTTGCGATGGAGGTGAGTTTGGGCTGGCCTCCCTCCTGGACAGGCTTGAATGTGCCTGAGCCTGCTGGTCAGTGCGATGGCGGCATGTGATGTGAGCATGAGTGAAGTAAGGCAGCATCTGGGTTGACTTTGAAGAGTGGCGGGATCCTTATGGTGAGTTGTGGAGTATTGGTGTGTGCACTGGGGCCTGGGGTACCCTGGGCTCCTGGAGGCTGGCATGACTGGAGAGCATCAGTGAATTCCTGCAGGGTGCTGGTGATGTTGTCCATGTCTGCCCACAGCGTGTGAACATCCATTGTGACGGAGGCATGGATGGAGTGCATCTCTTCTGTGGACACCTCTTGCATGAGGGATGCCTCCCCCATCAGAGACTCATGGTTTGGTGCCAGTGCATTACTATGATCAGTTCATTGAGGAGGTACTGAATCAGCATGTCACGCTACCAGTGGAGGTCAGTTACTTGTTCTGAGCGCAAAGAAATGCACACATTTTCCTGTTCAGCCCAGCCACCCCACCAACGGACCTTGGACAAGGCCCAGTGCTCACCAACAGGGGCAAACATGAAGCAATACTGTGCACCACTGTGCTGAAAGCAGTGGGTTGAGAATGAACTGGAAATCCCCATGCCCCTCATTGCCTCACTGATCCACTTCTGGACTGAGTCATGGGAGAGCTGTTCCTGAGGGTGCACAATACTGTTTGTGCCCATTGGTGGAAACACACAATCATCAGGCTCCAGTGCACACCCATAATGAAAGACCTCCAGTCATTTTATTCAGACCAACAACCAATGGAAGCAATCCGTGCCAGGCAAGTGACATTGGGGGAAAATCTGATAGTGGTTGCCTGGTGCTGCGACCATGTGACCATGTGGTGTGTTGCACTGATCAGCCATCTGTTATGTACGATCATGATTTGGAATGAAACTCACCTCTGAGATCAGCCTCAGGCTGGCCCTTGTTGACTTTCCTCTGCCATCCCTTGCGATTTCAAAGGTGAATGTCGAATGAAACAGACCACTCACTCCATGACAAGTCCTCACCCATGAGGCACTTTTTCAGCATGTGGTTGACTGCGATGGAATCAGGGACCCAGATGTGTTTCTGCCTCAACTTGATGAGCTCAAAGCACCTGCCATGCCAGGTAGCAAATCCCACAGCATTCCAGTCAGTCATGGTCTGGCTGGGACCAGCAGTGGTTCAGTTCAACACTTACCGTGTCCACAGGATCCATGTGGTTGCATTGAATGTGATCTGTTCCAGGTGACATGTAATGCATGCACACTCCTTCAGGCTCATTTCTAGGAGTCCAGAGGTCTGCAAAACCACCATACTGCCTGTGAGGATTTGCAATAGCGCACACAGCGTGGTGTCCAATTTTGGACATGTCTTCATTGACCAGGCCATCATTCTGTCCATGAAGTCCTTGGACATCGGCAGTGAGTGCCTTCTGTCCCCTTCCTCAGAGCTGATCTTGTGCTTCAGTGAGGTCATTGTGTCGTCAACCTCTGCTGAGTTTGCTGGGTTGCCTTCCCAGTGCTGATCAGCCCGATTGAACTGCCATCTCCTGCGGTACCTGTCACCATTGCTGGGGTCACCACCCCATCATCAGAAAGGTAGTCATCATTGGACAGGAGTCTGTTACTCACATGTTGTCCCACATGTCCTTGAATGCAGCCTGGATTCTCTCCAGTGTGCTCTTACTGTACTTGTGCTCATTGTCATACCCTTTGTGACTCAGGTACAGTGTGAGTGCCTTGTCTGAGCACTTGTTCAGCATGCTGTCAAATGCTTGTGGAAAGCCTGGGTTGGCATACAAGTCTTCATCCAAGTCGGTAATGTCATTGGGGCTCGCCACTGTCTGATGATGAGTGTCCATGTTGTCCCCACTGCCATTTCTTGAGAAATTCATGAGCCATGTGTGGCCCTGGCTTACATGGCCCTTGTAGCACTTCTTTGTGTTTCTTGCCTTCAGGTGGGTCTCTTTTCCTGCTTCTTTTACCTTGACCAGGGCCTTGAGTGACTTTGTATGCAGTGTGAACTGCCTTTGAGTCTGGTGGGCTTTCTTTGGAGAGCCAGGTGGCAAGGGGAGTTTCTTGGATGGCTCCCTTGCCCATACCATGTTGGGTGGTACCTCCAGGTGTGAGAGATGGGGGGTGACCACACAGATTTGCCTGTTCAGCAACTTAGATTGTCACTGTTGATGCTGTTACCCCAATTTCTAACTTGAAGCCCACCACGCTGACCCTTGGGTAGCCCAAGCCATGTATGTAGTTATATACTAGTACAGGTATGGTAGAACCAAATCCCCCCACTTCAATGTCCGAGTCCCCAGTGGGGACACAAATAGGGGTGTGCTTGGAATTGATGTCAACAGTGGCAAGCTCACTTAAGTCATCTAACCTAATTAGGCAGGTATTGTTGAAGTCAGTGCATGGGGGGCTGCAAGGTCACTCGAGTGCAGTGTGGTAGGCACACATTGTGAAGGTGAATCATGGAACTCACTCACTGGGAGTTGGGAGACATGCATGGCCACATGAGGGACGAAAATGCATGCAAAAATGATGGGTTTTCTGCCAAGAATGTTGCTGGCGAGCTTGCAAAGTGGTGTAAAGTGAGAGTTTGGCAGAGTAAAGTGAAATAAGTGAGCCATGACCTGACACAAACAGTTTGTTTTGTTTGTTCGCCATTTGTTGGACCACCTCTGAAGGATCATGATGCTCTCCACTGGCATCCACCTCCCGTTGGGCCACTTCCTGCCCTTGGAACATCCCAAGGCCAGCCTGGGACATCCCAGGCCTCCTAGCAATGCCACAGCCACCCAATGCCAATATTGCCAGTCACAATTGAATCTGGCCTTCTTGGGTCAGCATGGATGGCACACCAAGATGCCACCCTCTTTCCAGGCAAGTGCCCTGCATTGGGCACAATGGTGCCATTGGCTGATACCCACCACACACTGGCACAGGTGATATGGATGGTGGGATCTGTGCTAACACTCCATTTACAGTACCAGTGATACTACTCCAAGTCCATGTCCAAGTGAGTCTGTACTGCCCTTCCCAAGTCTGGGCATTAGCACCCTGTGACACACTGATGCCCAGGCTCCCTGGTGCTTTCCACAGCCCAAGGCCAAGGCTCTAACCATGAGGTTTCATGTTTGGCTCATGCAGGTTCATGGCCATAGTTCATCCTCCTCCTCTGATCCGTTACTGGGTGCAGCAACTCACCACCCTCAATGCTTCCCATAGATCAGCACAAATGGCATGGAACAAGCCTACCTGTCAACCAATTGGAATGTTTGCAAAACCACTGGGGCAATGAAGACACATGGGGTGATGTGACAGCTGCTGCTCACCAAACCCATTTTCTAGACATGTTTCCAGCTTTGATGACCTTCACAACACCAGGGCAGAGAGAAGGTTCAATGGAAGGAACACAGTTTGCAAGTGTGCCTGTGATGCTCAGGAGGAGCTGGGAGAGCGAACCTCCAACAATTGAGCTGAACTTGAAGCTCGAAACATCGGGGATGACTGGCAGCAACTGGCAGCAACTGGGCCTGTTTGGCTCAATCGAGCAGGTTTGTGAGCATGGTTGTTCTCGGTTCTCATCTCATTCACCACCTCATTGGAGGGGCTTATGCAGCTCAACAGCTCTTCCAGGGTGCCTCCACTGGCATACCGCCTGCGTTCACGACTCAGTACTTGGTATTCAGTACTCACCCCGCTGGGTTGTCGTCACGCATTCATGCATTGTCAATCAATTCGACTGGCTTTGAGCATTGAAGAGAGTTTGACTGACCTAGACTGCTATAGGTCTCTGAATAGGAAACTAGCAGGTTAGTAACACAAGAAAAGAAAGTGAAGGAACGATTGGTTCATCCCAGGGGAATTGCAGGTAGAGAATCAAGGAAATGCAACTGCAGGGCTTACAGGACTCCTTGGTAGTCGATCTAGAAGAGCTTCTAATGCTTCAGACATGGCTGACAAGCACAGGACTTGATTCTTCTAGGATCAAGAGAGAAAGAGCAGAGAAAAGAGATCCAGATACGACTGGATTGGTGAGGACTGAAGACTCCCACTCCAAGTGAGTGATAGATGATTGATTAGATGTCTAGTGCTGTGTGCGAAACACAACTTTTATAGTCTGGGCACACCCAAGACTCTAAATAAACATAAAAAAGAAAAAGGAGACATGGATCCAGCAACCAGATCACAATACAGAGTGTCCAGTGAAGAGATGTTGAATGACCTAGACTACTATACATCTCCGGACAGGAAACTAGCAGGTCAGCAACACAAAGAAAGAAAATGAAGGGACTATAGGTCTGTCCCAGGGGGAATTCATAGAGTAGAGCTTCATGGAAGAGAATCACAGGACTTACAGGAGATGGAATGGATGATGATCAGGAAGAGCTCCTATGCTTCAGACACAGCTGACGAGCACAGGACTTGATTCTTCACAGATCAAAAGAGAAGGATGAAGAGATGATCACAGACATGGCTGGATCACTGACGATGATGAATGACTGAACTCGAGATGAATGGAAGATAGATGGCAGATAGATAGATGATCCATAGATATTGTGCTCCGTGCAAAACACAACTTTTATAGTCTGGGCACACCCAAGACTCTAAATACATGTAAAGAGCATGACTGGATTGGAAACCAGATCATTGGATCAACGTATCTGGCAACTGGGTTGATGGAACTGAATCAACCGGATGTACAAAGGAAAGTGTCCAGTGTAGTAAAATGAATGTTTGACTTACCAACAGATGACGGACAAGGACGGATTGGATTGGATATGGAGACCAGATCATGCAGGATATGCAGGATATGCAGGATATGAGAACAGGGAACTACCATTCCCTACACCAGTGCATAGCGTCTGGTACACTATAAGTATAGTAGAAGACTATCCAGTAGATGGACTGGATACAAAGGAAATGGATACAAAGAACCAGATACATATGAGTAGGGTGGACTGGAACCAGATTGGAACACAGATGGACATGGATGCTTGATGACTCAACAACGACCTAGTGAAAGTCAAATAGATGTAGAATGATCAGATATGGACCTAAGGAGCAATGGATCCTTACAGCATACTGGGCAGGGTGCATAAAGGCTTGATGATGTGCACAAGAAGTGCGTACCAGACACTGACTGAGAGTAGCTGCAGTCCCCATAAATCCACCATTATCAGAGCCCATGGAACTACTGTCGCCAAGGTCTTTCTTAATAAACATTTGATGCTGGATTGACTGAACTCCATTGACAGTTCAGGAATCAGAAGCTTGGAGCAGAGCATGTAGATAGTCATAATTGGGCATCTCTGAAAAGGACAGAGTGTGAAAATATAGGAGCAGTTGAGAGAGCTCTGGGAAAGCATAGTGGTTATAGAGTTGCTTGACAGGGGACATCTGTTTGTACTCGAGGATTTTTGTTGGCTTGATGTTCCTTTGGCAGCCTTGCTATAGCCAAGGAAAAGAGCTGGAGAGGAGATATGCAAGAACATATGTGAGTGATTTGAGATCATTACAGTGACTTAGTTTACCTCCCAGATGGCTATTGATGGAAGCAAACCCTGGGGTTCCAGTGAGGCCACATTTTACATGGAAGGGTGCATGCTCGCCTGTCAAATGGTTGAGGTAAGACCTAGACAACCTGAAATCTGCAAGGAAAATAGTTGGGGGAAAATCGAAACCTGTGAGTATATTCTGAGGCTGTATATCACAATGCACATATCCACAGAAATGAATATACTGTAGGTGGGACAGCTGAAAATGCACATTGAGCCTGATATACTTGATTCCATACTTAAATTATTGTTGTGCTCACAAGCTGATCACCGATGTACTAGACTGTCACTTTGCTAAATCTTCCCTGCTGTTCAATCATGTGTTGCAGTGAGGAGCCCAAGAGATCAAGGATGAGAACGTCAAAACTTCCTTCTTGACTGAATCAATGGATATGGGGAATCCCTGCTGGTGCATCCTCACTCATTTTGTTAAGGATGGATGACTCTCTCTCTACAGATGACAAGTTTTGATGGGTAAGATGCTCTAATTTGATTGCATAGTTGTGGCAGTTAATGATGTTGAATGCTTTGTAAACAGATGCTACAAAGTTCAATCAACAAAGTCTCAACCCTCAACATCTCATGAACTGGAACCATACCAAATAACCCTGAGCCAAGACAACCTTCAATTCTATTCCTACCATCAATTCAGTGAGGAATTTCCTGCTCATCTTGGACCTCACAGTTTATTGAGGGGATCAGTGCTTTGTGGTCATGACAGTCTGGCATCAGTTGCGATGCTGACAGCATCCAGAGTTGGCTGGAAAGGACTGGAAATCAGAAACCGTGGGGTTCTTGTTATCCATTTGAGGGTGCTCAGAAGTGTTTCAGCTTTCGAGTGAGTTTCCAAGCTTGCCCAGAGTGGGGTGCAGCTGGGGGGTTCAAAATAGGTCATATCTCCTTGTCATAACATAACTATTAATGTCCCTATTTCCCCAGCACTACCCCTGCTGTTTCAGGGGCAAAACAGCCATTAGTCAGCTGTTGGTGGTTATTCAAGCTCTCCCTTGTGTACTGATGGGCCTTGCAATTGGGCAAGAATCACTTAACAGGTTGCAACTTTTTAATATGCTGAGAGAAGGTTCTCTTAGGTATTCACAGTCTGGATCTCTGTCACCACCACCCCCTACCCCACCCTTACCCTCAACCAGCAACAGAGTCACTGACTGCCCTGTCCCCTCAAGTCCCGCCATGGCATCTATCACTCATGGTGGCTACTCCTCATCCTCATGCAGGGTCATTGCTATTAGCATTGAGAATCACAGCGGCTCCCCTTCAATCACAAAGTCCTGCACTGGTGCCACCATGGCCATGGCTCCAAAATCACCAGTAACAGACAAAATCAGTGCTGGCAGAGTTGCCTCACCTGCTATACATGTCACAGCTGCCATTGCTGCTGAAGTGACAGATGCGACAGACTCAGTTACCCTTCTAGCAGATCTGCTGGACACTGTATCTCTCAGTGAACTTAGTAAGTACTCCTTTACTATGTCAAATTCCACACTAATTGATAATGTTACAGAATCATGTAAGAGTGCAATTGATCACCTTGTCTGCCTGTACAAAGCTTACCAAGATGGCCTGCAGGCATTGGTAAGTGACATGGCTCTAGTGCTGTGGTGATGCTGCAAGTGCATGTTGCTGTCCCACACTGCTAACTTGATTTGACAGAACCTTTGTTCCATTTTGTATGAACAATTTAACTACATTGAGCAAGCATTTGACTGGTTGCAAAGGCTATTTGGAAAGCCATGGTATCTCTCTTCCCTTCCAGCCTTAAATGTTACTAAAACAGCCCAGCTTTTCTTACTTCAGTGAAAACCAAACTTTAATCATCAGATGGCCACATGATATTCACGAGAGCCCTATTCATACTCTGGATCAGATCCTGACCCACCAGGGCAAACAACTGCCATACTCAGCTGATCTTATCACCTCACAGATCCATCATGACAAGGCATTAAGGGCTGGTAATGACATTATCATTCCAGACCTTACCCTCGAGTTCAACTCAGATGATGACTCATCAGCTCCCATCTATCCTGTCATTTGCCAAATCACATTCACCCAATCTTTCAAGGATGCCCTGGGTGAGCTCAGATCTCTGGCTGGCATGCATCCATTTATTTGCATGGCAATTCTCATCAAGATTTCTGAGGATCCCCCATTCAAGAGTCTGGCATGTGGAAGTGATGCTTGGAAGGCGTTAGCCCAGTTGAAGAGTCCGCTGGACTACCTGTCATTCATAAACAGGAGTTCAACACACAACCATTTCACTGTGGCAGGGTCGAATGCCGCATTTCAGCCCCTCATCATCAGCGGTCACACCTGGTGCTCAATCACAGAGATTACTTACCATGTGTGGATCAAGGTCCCTGGTTTCAATCACCTGGATGTCAACATTGATCCTGGGGATTATTATGCATTGTTTGTAAGTCCAATTATGTTCAACTGGTTATCTGTGCTAACCTATTCCAGACATCACCAGGAAACAGTGGGTGGGAGCACATTGAGGCGGTCTTGCTCTGAGGCTTCAACATAATAAAGCAGTCAGTCCTGACATTGTGTAAAACATTCATCCACAATGGCAGCAATGATGACGACCCCCCTGTCGACCTTACTCCTTTACAATCACATATGTCATGCCTCCCCACTTCATTGCAGTCATTCAACTGGGACATCCTCAAGGGCATCAAAGGGACAAGCCACACACGATATACAGATTGGTTTTTGAAGTCATTCCATGGCATAAAGCATACTCATGTGGATGGTGGGTTACTTGAGAGGGTGGGAGAAGGCTCGAAGAAGGCCTGCCAGAACTGAATAACATAGTGTGCTTATCATGTGTACATTGCCTTTTTTTACTTTATTTCACCTTGTACAATGCTTGTTATGAATCTTTTGTGACTGGTTCATAGAATTGCATCCACTCTGTTTCAAATCTTCTGATTTATATTGTTTGATCCCATAAGATTGGAACCCAATTTTCCAATAAGGGTGAGGCATGTTTGGTATCCTAAGTGCTCATGTTTTGCAATGTGTCGATGGTCACTGGTCACTTCCCATGCTGGTGTGTAAGGGTCTGAGTTCAATGATATAAAGATCAGTGACATCTCTTAGTGGCTAATAATTCCTGCCAGCAACCCCAAAAGATGTTGGTGAATTGTGAAGGCTCAGCATAACCAGTCCCCTCTGATTGCATGATATCCTGAGTCTTCCACCAATCCCCACCCTGCTTTGCCAGAAATTCAACCTGCCCAAGGTCAGTCATGTCCCACTCACTCTCGTTGTCCTCCTACTCAGTTCTGGGAGGCAGATATCATGTCCAGTGCTACTGACATAGCTCCACTTGTGACTTCCAATTGTCAAAATCTCGAGAAATCAAAAGAGGACTTTGTTTTGGATAATGTCAGTGGCAATGAAGAAACTGAAGTTCCATTGGTTCCAAGAGCATGTGGCAGCAGTTATGCTGATGATCTATGATGAACTACAGTCATGACGAATGACCCACTCATGATGACACAGGCCTCACATAAGATATCAGCATTGTCTGCCAACATTATTTTTTTCTTCCCAAAGCACAAAGGTGAGTGGACTGCATGTATGATATGCCAGTGAGTCAAAAGCTGATATACTGACTGTTCTAATATGGCTGCTCTTAGGAAAATGAAAGATTGGAACCCAGCAGAATTCCCCCCTGAATGGTCATTTACATATGGCCCAAATACTTCAAATACATCCAAGCAGGCCCATATCAAAAAGTACCACCTCAATACTTACCTAGAAGAGGCCTAGAGGAGCAGCTGGGCCATTTGGCTTGAGGGCATCAAATCTGCTTTCAATGCAGGATATAGCTTCCATACACATCAGCAGGCACTCAGCACACCCAACGTGTCAATCTGATTGCTCTCCCCTTTGCATTGAGTCAACCAACAGGACTTCTCTGCCTTTCCACATGGGCATGCCCCTCTGGAAAGTGGGTTACTGCCTTTCACACTTGCAGTGTTTCACCAGTATTTAGTGCAATACATCATCACAGACGATCAGGTATGTCATCATAGATGGCAGACACACTCATCTTACCAACTACTCAAACACTCAATCAACATGGTTGAATGCCTGGAATTCCAGCAGCTACTTCTTCTCCTTCACCATGACTTATGGGACTCACAAATCCCTTGCTGGACAAATATGTGTGAGCTCATCATCAAAGCTTGAAGGCAATATTTTCTCACCCTCAAAGCTGATCTCACCATGCATTGCTCACTACCAGTTCCTCTTCATTTTTATTGATCTTTGCAACAGAAGGCTGAAGAACAAATATCATTTATGAGCAACATTTGGTCAGATGAGAATTTATGCCCATACCTTGCCCTGATGGCACACTGGGTGGCGAAGGGTGACCAACCAGGTTTGCTCAAAATGAAGGCCACAGTAATCACATTCTATCATTTTCCTGGGAGTCATACAGGGAAAAACATCACGAATACACTTCTACACCTCTTAGATTGTGTAGAGGTTACTCAGAAAGTACATATTAATCTTACCAACTTTCAGGCCTAACATCCCCACTGCAGATCGGCCATTTCACCCTCAATAATGCCAAAAACAATGACTCAGCAATGCGAGAGTTGTCATTGCAGCTTGCAGCATATGGCATTGATTTTGACCTGACTGATAAGCATATCATGTGCTTCCTGCACATCTTGAATATTTGCTCTGGGGATATCATCAAAGAATACATGGACACTGACTTCTTGGCTGTTAGCACAGCCTGGGTTGATGCTCTCGATCCAACTATCACAATCAACAAACAAGATTATATTACTGCTCTCAGACAGGATCCAGTGTCTCTTGGCTGTGATATCATCCGCATCATGCATGCTTCCAGCCTCTGTCATGAGGTATTCAACAATATAATTGCTAACAGTAACCAAATGGGATGGTTTACAGACAAGGACGGGAATCGGACAATGATCCCTCTGCTTGAACTCATGAGGGATGTGAAGTCGTGGTGGGACTCAGTCTACCTCATGATAAATCGGCTCTGCATTCTCAAGCAGGTATGCCCTTACCCCAAGGTAGTAGGACCTAATGATGAATGACCACAGGCACTTGACTACTTCTTCAGGCCACAAGCCTACCAAGAACTACTTGACCATGTTTTTGATGGAATGGACTGGTGTGTGTTAGAAGACCAGGAGACTGTCCTCAAGATGAGATTCTTGATTCTAATTGGGGTGTTTGATAATCCTTTGACTTCCAATCACTCCAGATCCCTCACTCTGCACAACAGACCATGTCAAGTGAAAGTCTCCCTCTCATTTCCATTGCTGTGCCATCATTCGAGACACTCATTGCTCAGTGGGAACATATCAGAGAATCCATGCCATGATGCACTCCATTCATCAACATTGGGCTTGAAAGCTGCAAGAACATACTATAATCGCATGGGTAAGACAAATGCATATGGGATTGCTATGTGTATGTACAGTCATGCCTCTGTCACTTCATTACTAAATCTACACTTAGTGGTTGACCCTGTGATATGCCTAAATTGGGTTGAAATAAATTGGACACATGAAGAGGTTGCTAAGTTGAAGAAGGTGATTTTAAAGCTGGTGGGTCTGTTGTTATCCGACATTGCACTTTCTGACATCAACCCAGATGAACCACCATCGAACATGGGGCAATGAATCATCTGGTGAGTCCCTTGCAACACAGGGTCACACAGTCCATCTCCCCACTGCTGCCACACCAAGACCCCTTGCCTCATGATACGGACTTTCAACAATACATCTGCAGTGAACCCAGACTGCACAAACAGTTGATCAGGAATTCATGGCTTACATGACAGCACCTTGCTCTGTGGAAGAAACAGACCCATTTTCTTTTTGGATGGTATGTTTGCATTGATATACCTCAATCTGTCATGTGGGAGCTATCTGTATTGTTTCTAGGTCTCATGCATCACATACCCAACTCTCTACCAGGTTGCCATGGATTACCTTCTGATCCAAGCATCAGCAGTTCCCTGCAAAAAAGTTTTCTTGTCAGGCACTGAAACCATGACAAAGTGTCAGAATAGACTTTGCCTGGTGTTGATGGAAGCATTGCAAATGACCAAGTTCTTTCTCAAGAAAGAATGACTCAATTTCACACAAGGTTGGGTGACTCAGTTAGAGCAATTGTGCATTGACATCAATGACAACAATATCATTGCAACAATCATCAACAAGAACATTAGCCAGGATGGACTTGGACTTACCATTGATCATGTAATAGATGTCATAGCTGATGAGGAGGCAGATGATGATCATGATGGACCATAGCATTCCTTTCTGTACCCACAGAAGTTGTGGCTGGGTAGTTGTAGAATTCCCTTAGTTTCTACTGAGAGGTTCATTCACCTTCTGCCAGGGCTGTGTGCACTTCCTAGAATTAGTATGCAAAGGGCAGCATTTCTTGCTTCCTGCTACCTCACTCCCCGACTGCAACCTCAGCCTGGTCTCATGCTCCGCCCTCCTTTGTGCACCTGCCCTCTGCTCCCTCTCACAGGTCCTACAAATATCTCCCCCAAATTGATTTTGTCTGTGACACAGCACTCAGCAAAAATTTGTGCCACAACCTGCTCATTATTCCATCCTGGTCCTCACAGCTTGCTCACCCACCTGTCATGGACCATAAAGCCCTGCAGGCTTTCACCCATACACAATGTATTTAGCATCACATAGCACACCTATCCCAACACTGTACAGACACACTATCACAGTGCCCCTCCACATTCTTAATACATCCCCATAGCATTCAACATTCATGGAGGAAAGTTGGCACCACTGCACCATAACCAACAACAGTGACCATGGCACACAATGACAACGCCATCACGGCCGATGCAATGATAACACAGCAATGCCCCATCATAATGCTGGTGACATGACACCACAACAACAACATGGCTACCACGAGAACATGGTTGCTGTGTCATTGTTGCATGGTCACGTGAGGTTGAGGGGAGAGAAGGTGGAAGTGGGAGGGCAAGAGAGCAAGAGGGCAAGAGGGGCAGCAACATGGTGGCACAAGGACAAGGTGGCTGCCTTGAAAATGTGGTTGCCATGTTGTCATTGTGCAGTCATGTGAGGGTGATGGTGAGGTGAGAGGATGAGGTGGGAGTGGGAGGGTAAGGGTGAGAGGGCAAGGGGGCAATGACACAGAGACACAATGACCATGTGGCTGCCATGAAAACATGGTCACTATCCCATTGTTGTGCAGCCATGTGAGGAGGACAGTGAGTCGATGGTGAGGTGAGAGGGAAAGATGGGTAGTGGGAGAGAGAGGGCAAGAGTGAGTGGTGGCAAAACAGCAACCAGGCAACACAATGGCATGACTACCACAGAAACACAGTAGCTGCGTCATCATTGTGTGGTCATGTGAGGGAGTGGTGGTGGGTGCAACAGTGAAGTGACAGGACAAGGTGGGCGATGGGAGGGCAAGAGCAGGGTGAAAGGGATGAGAACACGATGGTGATGTGGCCATCATGTCATAGTCATGTTGTCGTGCAACAGCACGCCTGAGACAGTGAGGAAGAGGTGAAAGGGAGGAGGGAAGACAAGAGGATGAGGTGGGTGGCAGGAAGACAGGATCAAGGGTGAGAGGGCAAAAGGGGTGGTGACATGGTGACACGACAACACCATGGCTGCCATGAAAACGTGGTTGCCATGTTGTTGTTGTGTGATCATGTGAGGGGGAGGCAGCAAGGGCAAGGTGGGGGGATAAGTGGGTGGCAGGAGCATGAGAGCAAGGAGAGGATGGGTGGCCCAGCAAGGGATGCAGCTTGAGCCAACTGTCAGTCAGCTCAAGCCAAAATATGGCTTTTGCTGGTCTGGTCAGCTCACTGAGCCAAGCTGAGCTGCCTTAGACCCTGAGCTGAGCCACCAGTAGCCAAGTCATGTGGTAAGCTGCATATAGCTGAGCCAAGCCAAGCCAAGCCAAGCCATGGCAACACTACTCTGGCAATTAATCAATCTTTTCAAAATGCACACTTTTTTGAGTAACTGTATATGGATAATCAAGATGCAATATTTCTAGCATTAAATCCTGTTCAGGAAGGTCACACAAAACATGTCTGAAATGATGATCATTACATCCATAAAGCCATCAAGTTTAAGGAAGCTGAACTATTCTATGTGAAAATAACAAAGCTGTAACAATACATCACAGACATGGTGTTTTTCTCTATTTTTCCACCATTTTCTGATGGCATTTTACAACTTTTTATGAACCATGAGGGTCACATGACTTCATGTCACATGTCACATCACAGTCACAGGTCACATGCCATGCTGACTGATACTAAGGTAGATGACATTGAAACCATCAAACTCACTTATCTCAAAATTTTAATAATAACTCAAGTTCAGATTTTGAAAACAAAACTGTCAAAATAAAATCACAAACAAGCATTCTACATTAATTCTTATTCAGTAGATTCTTGAATATTACACTTGTTGATTAGTTTTTAAAAAATTTGGACAAGTGAGATTTAATGGTTTTCAATGTCATCTACCTTAACTGATGCTGCTTACTGATGATGACTGATGTGCTTACTGATGCTGACTGATGCCTTCTATGGCATTCCATGACATTCTATGGCTTACTATACATGGATATTGTAGCCATACACAACCACACAAACTCTGTACTATATAAACCTGTTAATGTATAGCTCAAGAACTTCAGATAAGTTCTTGTGGCATCTCCAGCCATAGCTCTTCATCTTCACTCTTTACCAACCCCTGCTGGTAGGCACTGTATAGCATCAGAGCCATGTAACATTGGTTGTTGGGTGTTTTCATGCCTTTCAACTGGTGTTATTGGCAGTTTCTGTATGTGCAGCTGGTCATTACCATTAGATCTACCTTCCAATATGACTGAAAGGGAAAGGTTCTTGGTGTCATGTTTGATGTGAGCCAGCAGGACCTGTATAGGTTGGCTGGTTGGCTCAAAAGCAATTTGCAGATATCTTTATCAGGAATCTGAAAAATGTGAAGTCCAAGAAAACATCAAGGTTTTGAAACTCATTCCATATCTTTCGAGTATGTAACATTCTAGTGAGGAGGAGTGTCAAGATTCTGTTAATTGAACATTTGTCTTGTGCTCTGTTAATACAGGCAAATCAATGTGTTGTACACTATTCATGTTACTAAAAGAAATAGGTCAAAAGTCTAGTGCAACTGACCAATAAAGTCTAGTCAGTAACAACTAGTAAAAAGTGTGACAGAAATGCATTAGAAGTGATGGACATTTATTAGTCTGTCACAACTAGTCCAATGCAGTCTTTATGACTCAGCTATAGTATAATAGGTCTAGAGCTCTCTGAACTTTACAATTGGTGTGTGAATTGAACTATGGTGCAGTGCACTTAGCCACTGCTACTTTTGCATAGTGACCAATTTGCCCAAGTCATACATAAACCCTAACTCTAAACTGATATTAGAGGGTAGCATCATGGCAACAGGAGCTTGTTGTGGTTAGTAGCTTCAGATCTCAGTCTAGGATCATCAAGAGTTTAGTGTATTATTATCATTTTTAATGTAGGAGACAGATATTCTAAGTGGTACAATTTAAACTATGGGAAAAAAGCACAAAAGGAAGCTACTGCTCAGGCAAGAGTAGCACATTGGTCAGGACAGCAGAACATGGCACCAGCATCCATTACAGAAGCTTTAGACATTGGTGAACCCTGTTGGATGATGTCCAGAAATGTGTTCGACTCCAATGAGTCCTCTTTCTGAGAACAGGTGAAGAAATATGTGTGAAAGAACTGTGATGAAACATTCAAGATGCTGAAGGCTTACATCCTAGTGGCTATGCAACAGGTTCAGCTGCACATGATACAATTATGGGAGCATTGGATTCATCATTGGATAAATGCATATTGATCAGGTTTGGAGACAAAGAAAGCACAGATGCAGGTGAAAATGTTCAGTTCAACAAAATACAAGTCCCACAGGTGTATTCCAGAGCATATTGCCACAGTATTTGATAAATAGGGGTTTGTGGCCAAATTTATAGAAATCTATTTATTGTCCCTCATTCAGAAAATTTTATATCAACAATCCCTCTAGTAGATTTACTCTACATGTGAAAAAGATCATTTTTACAAGAGGAAAAAAAAGCTGAGAGAATCTTTGCACAAAAGTAGTGGTGGCTAAATGTACTGCACTATATATTTATTTCAAATATGTGGAGCAGCATCGCTGACCCTCTGATGCCATAATTGACATCACCAATTCTATTTCAGTTATGTCACATACAAATACATAAAGGTGCCTGAATGTGTTTAAAGGCAATAGATGCCATGATGTAATAATAATGAGATTCATTTCCCCCTTGAGATCATGCTTCTAAAAAGCACACTGTAATGATGTGCCTTGGAAATGGTATTTTTACTACATTTTTCCTCTATTTTCTGATGGCATTTATGACCTCTGAAGGTCACAAGGAAGGCACAGCTGCAGATCACATGACAGTCACAGTCACAGTCACAAGAGTTTAAGGTTCAGGGCACAGGGCACAGGACAGTTGCCATGCTGATTGACAGCTATTGCAAATCCTGTTATCCTTTTCAGATGACAGAACACTGACTGATAGATTGATAAGCTGACAGGTATTGCCAATACTGTTACTCTTATCTCTGACATGAGGCCTCTTATCTGGCTTCTATCAACCAACCCTAAACTGAATGACTGATTGTATTTCAAATACAATGCTTCTTTAGGCCTGCCCTAAAGCTGGATGCAGATCATGAAATTTGTGACCTTTCATGACCTTTCATGACCTTCTATGGCTTACCTTACATGGACATGGTAGCCATACATGACCAAACACCCTGTATAGTATATATATATACCTGTTAATACAGACTGAAGAACTTCAGATATGTTCTTGTGGCATCTCTAGCCATAGTTTCCTGTCTCCATTCATCTCCAACCACTACTGATAGGTGCTGATAGTGCTGGGACCAGCATGTTGGATGTGTGAGTGTTCTCATGCCTTTTAGCTTGAGGCCAGCTGCAGCATCTGTATAGTTCTGGCTAGTAATCAGCTAGAGACTTTCTTTCTGATATGACTGAAAGGGGGAGGTTCTTGATTTCATGTTCAGAGTGGGCCAACAGTCCCTGTATAGGTGGCTGGTCAGCTATACACACAAGGGTTGATCTCATCAATCTTTCTCAATCCAATCTTGATCACAAGAACTTTAGTCTCTGTCTCTGTGAGTATCCTTGGCTCACCTCTTCTTTCTCTGCTCTGCACAATGGAAGTACCCTTGTTACTTCTTGTTATCCTCCACTGTGTAAAACCCCCTTTTCCTGATCTTTCAGTTCTGATCACACAGATCCATCTCCAAGCAAGTTGAATGTCAACTCAAGCATTATACATTCAATCTGTTCTGTCTGTTCATCTCAGGCATCTCAAATCTGAGTTACATAGTAAGCTCAGTTTCCATTCCAAATGACCTCAGATTTAACTGGGTCCATCTTACTTAGTATTTTCCTTTTATTTGTACTACATACATCTCACCATTGTCATCATGGCACTTTGTTACTATAAACTACTTAGTTCACCATCCTGATATGTATGTACAAAGTCATGGATATTCTTAGACTATGTATGTAATACCCATATCCATGCAAAACCTTAATGGGGTGTGCATTCACATGTCAATGCTAGTAAATGATATCACATTTTGGTGTGATAGGACATGTTAACATGGCATGGTAGTTATGCAGTCTGTAATATCATGTGCATTCAAGTTAACTTCAATCTTCAAAACTTCCTTTAGAACCTTCTTCTCTCCTTGACTTCTCCAGTCAGGACTCTGACAACTTTGAAACACTCTTCTCAAGCATTTCACTAACATTTACATTACTGTCATTTTAGTATTAGTCTCACTACTCTGATCCCTCTGTGTCTGTGTAGCACAGCTCCAGCTTGTACATCAATCAGAACACACTACCTGCAATTACTTACTTAACCTTCATAGTTTAGTCACTCCCTTACTGATCCACAGCTCCTCCTATGTATATAAAGGCTTGTATCATGTATATAGAGACATACATGTCCTAGATATCGACTTAAATGACTTAGTAACCTCTTATCTTCTTCCAAGCTCCTCCATTGCATCTCCAGTCAAGAAGGCCATGACAGTGTAATGGTGTGAGCAGTGTTCCTACTTCTACTCTTAAGGTCAATTTTCCAGTGTTGACAAGGAATATAATAATAAAAATAGAAGGGTAACTGTGCTAATGTTCAGTTTCAAGTTAGGGTGCCCAGTGGAGTTCAGAGGTGTGCAAAGTTAGGAAGTGGGGATGGATTACCCTATTGATTAGTGTTGAAGGTGCAAGAGGCACATAGAAGGCCATAAAAAGCCATGAAATCAACTAGGGATCAATAATTGAAGATGTCATAGTACCATGGAGTGTATTGAGCAACTCTGGGGGTGACAGATGAATGAAGGGGAATGGAGTGCATCAAACAACTCTGAGAGGAAAAGGTGGAGTGAAACAAAGGAAAGGATGGGGAGAGTGAAGTACTGTAGAGTACATTAAATAACTCTGAGAGGAAAAAGCAGAGGATGGAGAAAAAAATGGAGATCAGAGTAACATGGAGTGCATCAAGCAACTCCAGACAGAAGGTGTGGGGTTGATGAAGAAGAAGAAAGACTGACCTAGACTGCTATGTCTCCAGAAGTGAAGACTAGCAGATTAGTAGTCCAAGATGAAAAATGAAGGAATGATTCATAGGGTAGAGGATCACAGAAGAGAATCACAGGACTTACAGAAGGTGAAAGAGAATCGATCTGAAAGAGGTCCTAATGCTTTAGACACAGCTGATGAGCACAGGACTTGATTCTTCACAGATCAAAAGTCAAGAATGAAGAGGATCACAGACATCACTGAATCAACAAAGAAGATGAGGAATGGAACTTGGAACTGAACTGAACTGAACTGAATAAATCTTATGTGTAAAACATAACTTCTATAGTGTGTGCATTTCTGAGACTTTAAATACATGTAAAGAAGATGACTGGATTAAAATCTGCATCATCAAATCAATCTATCCAGTGATCAGATTGACAGTATATAGGTAGAAAAGTGTCCAGTGTAATGAAATGAAAACTTGACTGACCAATGATAGACAGACAAGGATGGACAGATGAATTGAAACAAACAGATCAAAGGTAAACAAGATTGAATGACTGATATGAGTCTCAGATTGAAACTGGATCAGTTATATGATATGAATATGATGCATATGTGAACAGAGAACTACAGTTCTCTACAATGCTGTCTGAACAGGCCAGGTTTCAATAAACACCAGTCAATCAGATTAGAATCTAAAGTGGATGAAGGTCAGAACTGTTAGGTGGTTGTAATTAATGAAGCCAGAGTGATTCAGAGTAAAGATGGGGATTGCAGATGTCAAAAATAGAAAGGTGGGATTTGGATGGTACTAGGAGCAGAGAATCCAAAGTGACAGCCCTGCACATGAACAGAAGAATATACATAACTCACTTCTGACACACAGCAACTAGAGGACAAGGATATTAAGAGAAATGAGAAGGGTGCAAGTGCTGCAGAGTGTGCATGAATCAGAGGATGAACCACAGATCCAAGAGCAGAGTGAAGAATTCAAGTGCTTGAGGCAACCAAATTACCAGAGGTGTGTAGAATGAGTTGAAGAAAGTGGCAGAGTTCAAAAGGAAAGAAAAGGGTGCATGTATTACATGATGTGAACACAAGCCAGATGTTAAACATAAAATCTGGAAGATCTGAAGGAAAAACTGAGGAGGTGGTTTCTAGCAGAAGTGACTGGTTAGGCAAGAGAGAACTTGAAGTCCATGTTCAAATACTGGAGGTGACATCAGAGATGTTGGCATTCAGTCTACAGATGTCAGGCAAAGTTGCCACTACAAAAATTCTATGATCAACAGATTGCAGACAAGCTGGCAGTGCCTTGAACAAGCATGTGTCTGGAATTCAATAAGGGTATGCATAATGCATCAGAGATGATTTCTCTGAGATAAGGAAAAGCAGAGTTCAGCAGTTGTGACATTGAAGTGCAGAGATCAGAAATTCAGAGATGCTAAAAGAAACAGAGAGAACAAAGGGATACCATCAAGGCACTGGAGGGACATAGAATAGAGAGATATTCATCAGAGTATTTGAAGGGTAGAATGGGGGTCAGAGTTCAAAAGGAAATGGTGTGTTCCCAAATGAGGGCAGAGTGAAATAGAGGTTGACAGCATCAGTCATGAGTAAGTGAGTGGATGCATTGAAATTGAGGAAGATATACAGTAAGTCCAAAAATCATTGCAATGTTTGCTACATTTAGAGTGTATGTAGTGTACTGGCTATGACTGTGTGAATGTTGCTTATTATTGGTGAGACCGAATATAGCACAAACCCCTGGCCATGTAACGGTTGATGG
>JBBPTO010000684.1:0-24385 GCA_038094155.1 Pulveroboletus cf. aberrans
GGTTCGGCCGGTACAGCTGGGGTCGCGTGTGCGAGTGGGGGGTCAGGGATGTGCGGTTCCGGGGCGGCGGGGGCGCCGGCATGTGCCTGAGGGTTGTTCTGTGCGTCCTGACCTGGGGCGCCGGGTTCGTCCGGTCGTATCTGCCGGAGCCTGTTCCTCTCTTCTTCCCAGAGGGCGATGCGACGGTCCCTGTCATCGTGCCAGATCTCGAGCATCAAGGCGATGGCGTCTTCGTGGTTGACGCGGTTCTGAGCCATGATCGCGTCCCGCATTGGGCGCCAAACCGGGGCCTCGTAGTTGGGGGGCTCCTCGAGGTTAGGGTCGGCCATGTGCAGAGAAAGATGGGGAAGGTTGTAAAGAGCGACGTGAGTTGGTCTGGATGCAAGTTTGGCGTGAAAGAGGTGCCAGCGACGAAAGCTCGAGGCTCGAAGGGGGGAGTTTCGGACGAGCTGGGTAGCGGCACGAAGAAAGAAAGGCGTGCCGAAAATCCCCACGCTTGTCCGAAGACTAAGCGCTGTGGCTGCCCTCGTGCCTCGGTGCGCCACAGAGCCTCACTCAAGGCAGTGGACAAATCCGGAGATCCCCATCTTCCCAGCCTTCCCTTTCGGATTCAGACTTCAATCATATCCGATCCCGTTCGCTCAGCATTGGTGATATCCCAACACTTCAGCAGCTGGTTTCAAAAAACGAGACGCAACCACCAAGAAACCCATGCAAGAATCAATATTTAGAATGCCCCCGATCACACTAATGGACACGTTTAGCGTCACGAATGTCCATTAGCATCTGCTGCATTATACCGAACGAAGCTAAGAAATCCCCGGAGTTCGTAACATCTCAGGTATTGGGCCAGCTTCGCGCTTGAGGTGTTTTAGAAACTATCTGCATCAGTTGCGTTGAATATACTTCTCCGTGGACGTATGAAGAATTCGCCAAGCGGTGAGCAATGGTCCATGTGGAACACCCAACTCAAAACTCTCGTTTGAAGTGAGGATCGATGACCTATACACGATCGATACAACCCGAACGTTCACTGTCCGTTTAACGCCCGCGCAAACTCTATTCTACGATCTCTATGGCTAGGTCTATGAAATCTGAAGTCGGTCAAAGAATCTTGAAGCAGTGCCTCGCTTGAGACGCGTGGCCTACGCAGCGGTCGCGGTCGAGTTGGATTTGCCGCACTGCATGTTCCGAATCAGTGCCGAACACGACGCCCGGAACGAGGTCGGGAAGTGACTTACGCACGTCGCCACGGGCGTTGCGCCGCAATAGTACTGCACCCCGGGAACCTCGCACGGGTATCTATGTAATTACGACCAAGTTGCATGCTGCACGATCGTGAAGAACCGAGAATGTACGAACGTGGTACCTCTGGGATTAATGGTCGTGGGAGGATCGGGAAGAGTGCTAGATTCCACCCAAGCGGGTCCGAGACATCCCGTGGTTTGGACGTATTCTGGAATAGAGAACCTGACCGTTAGAACCACGCTGGTTATGGAGAAGGAACAAGCGGACGGTTATACACGGGAGGTTCGTCGTGTACTTGTGTGATGGTCACCCCCCACATATAGCCATCACAGATGGGTAATGTTGTTGGCACTGCTTGAGGAGCACAGAGTGCCACATCCACCGCACACGTAGCAAGCAGGAGAAAGGAAACAAAACGACGCATCGCTGAGTGAGTCTAGGAAGTGAAGCCAGCAACTTGAAAATGCAGGGACGCAGGTGGAGAGACATTTATACTGCCAACTAATTCAGACCTATCTTTTGCACGATAGGAAGGTGATGTCGCATTGAAAAATATAGGCAATGCATGACTTCGAAGATCAAGATAACGAGGCCTTCGTTGTTCGATATGATTGCGCCACAAGGGAAAGGAAATCAGCGGGAACCTCGGGCAATGCAATATCCCATGGGTGTACACTGCCTTCATGAAAGACACATACGTGATGATATTGGAAATTTGCCGAGTTGAAGGCCAGAGCCGAGAAAAAAGAGACGCCATGTGGAATCCCTGGTGTTCGAATTACTCAAATCCGCACTGGGAATAACTGAAGTCCATATCAAGTGATGCAGGGGCGTCCGACCTCAGAATTCGGCGCCAAATGAGGATAAGGTTGTTTTGATCCACTCTGATAGAGAATCATTACACACAACAGACTTCTGATCTATACCTCGGGTGATCATCGGTCAATAGTCGGGAAGTGGTTTAAGGCATGATTAGACCTTCCTTCCCCTTGGATGTCGGCGAGCATTCCTCTTTAGCGTCAAACTACATAACGCCGCGTTTACTCCTCAAGGAAGAAGTAGTTACCAGCAGCTGAGAGGATCGATTTCAGATCATCGAACGAGTTGAAAGTTGCAGAAGCTTACCCTTTTGTTCACGGTCCTTGATACTGCTCAACTTGTTCACACGAGGTCTGAAGTTGGTGGGATCACGTCGGAATGTAATCTCAAGAGAGGCCAAGAAGCGGTTCATTCCAGAAAGGAGGGATTGTGGTCTGTGAATGGCGCTAAGCACTGGCAGATACAACGGAAATTCGCTTTACTTACGGTGTCGCCGTTGCTGCTATGGCAGGCTCGCCCTCAAAGACGATGACGCGGTCGGCCAAGTAAGTTGCCATGATGAAGTCGTGTTCAATGACGAATGCAGTCTTCTTAGCATGAAGAATAAAACTAAAGGTGAATGAGAATATACGTATGCACTTCAAAGCATGACGGTATACCGTTTTATCACTTTACTTGCGATGATACGTTGTTCGGAGTCTAAGAAACTGAACGAAATATGTCGGCGATAATTGCCCGCAAGTGGCTGAGGTAACTGACCTGCTTGGTTCATCAAGCAAATAAACTGACACATTGGGTTTTCCTAACTCTATATCAGCCATGCAAAGTTGAGAGGAATGAACACTACTGTATACCCAAAGCGAGAACGATCGCGACACGTTGTAGCTCTCCTCCAGACAACGTCTTCACATCCTGGTCCATGATGTTGTCCAAGCTCATCGGTTTAAGTACATCGCTTTGGAATTGTGGATGCATGAAGGCTTGCTTGATCTGTTTTAGCAGGAGCATGCGGACCGTCCCAGGGAACTTTGGAGATATCGTCTGCGGTTTGAGGGACACGGCAAGCTCCATCTTGTCCGTTTCGACATCGGGGGTCGTCACACCAGCGAGCAGACGGACGAAGGTAGTCTTTCCAGTACCATTCTCCCCAAGCATGACGACGATCTCGGAGTCGGTGAAGCTCCCCCCTTCAACAGTAAGTTTGAAATCGCCCAATGTCTTGGTCATCGCAGGGTAAGTATAATGGCGTGTTTTGTCGACTATTAACTCCTCCACGGTTTCCATCATCTTGAACGTTAGTGAATCCTCGCGGAAACGCAGGTTCTCCGTGGGGATGAAACCATCGAGGAAAATGTTGATGCCTGGTTCCAAGAGAGTTGTGCAAAATCGGATCACGTTCAACGAATTACTTACCTTCACGAACAGAATATGGCATTGTGACAACCCCATACATGGACGGTTTCCCATACAGACAGCAGACAAAGTCGGACAAGTAATCCAAAACCGAAAGATCGTGTTCCACGGCTATGACGTAGCAATTCGGGTTAAGGAGCGAGCGGATAACTTCTGCTGCTCTTAACCGTTGCTTGATATCCAGGTAACTTGATGGTTCGTCGAACATGTACCTGAAGCAGATGAGGTTGGTCTGGGCGGACTTTGGGGCGAACGTACACGTCTGCTTTCTGGATACAAGACATGGCGATCGCGAATCTCTGAAGTTCTCCACCGGACAGTTGCGAGACTTCGCGCTCGAGAACGTGATTTAGCTCGAGGTCGTCGCACATCTTTTGCTTGTTATCAAGTTCTAGCTTGGAATCCAACATCTGGTCTACGGTCATGTTTCCCTTGATCGCGCGTGGTATGTGATCGACGTATTGCGGTTTGATGAGCGCCTTGAGATTGTCCTCTAGCACTTTGGTGAAGTAATTCTGAAGTTCGGATCCGCGGAAGTATTTCAAGATCTCTTGCCAGTCGGGCGGGTCCTGGGCGGCTGATTGGTACTTTCACAAGGTGAAAACGAAATTTGCGTACATCGTATCGGCCCAAGTTGGGCTTGAGTTTCCCGGCAAGAATTTTCAACGCTGTGCTCTTTCCGATACCGTTCGTTCCAACCAGGCCGAGAACTTGTCCAGGTCGGGGGGTGGGGAGCCGATGAAGCTTGAAAGCGTTGGCGGTATACCGGTGAGTGACCTCGGACTCGAGATTGGTGGGAAGATTGATGATAGCAATCGCTTCAAATGGACACCTTGCACCGATTTGTTCGAACATCCAAGAGTAGATCATGATGTCAACTCACTTCTTTACGCAGATACCACAACCGATACATAGGAACTCGGATATGAACGCGATTTTGTCTGACGGCTTCACTTCGATACAAAGTTTGCCTGAGGGAAAGGTCAGATCACGGAGGGTCTTCATTCAACGCGATCAGACACGACGCACCCATTTTCACGACGGGACATGACTGAACCATGGAATGGATCAGCCTGACAGGTGCAATACTGTTGATCTGCTCACCTTTTTGCATTCCTGGGCACATCGTTTTGGCTTGCAGCGATTGGCATCGACGATAGCTATACGAGTGATTTTGTCCGCCATAGTTTGAGTTGATGAGATGTTTATCGTCGTCTTGGCACGTGACTAATTGGAATGTTGCACAGCCGCGAGGGGTCCACTTGGACACGATGGGGAAGAACGAAAAGAAGAACAAGGGTAGCACCAGCACTTCTGAGCAGTTGGACGGCAAGGTGTGCACCCCCACCAACCTTGCACCTTTGCATCGACCGTCGTCATAGGCCAAGGGCGGGTTGAAACCCGCCACTGCAATCAACGTCCGTCACATATTATGTGAGAAGCAGTCAAAGGCATTAGAAGCTCTGGAGAAGATACAGGTACACGCGGGACTGTCGTTTTCCATGGTGCTATATCGCGTTAACCACGAATGTCCAGGGGGGCCAGCGTTTTGACAAGGTCGCCCAAGAGTACTCTGAGGACAAGGCCAAGGGTAACTCGTCGCAGATTCAAGTTTTTGTCACTTTCTTAACTCGGTTTTGCAGCTGGTGGGAGTCTTGGTTGGATGACGCGGGGATCGATGGTTGTAGGTCGCCAGCGCTTCTGGTTCGGTTATGTAGGGTTGACGGCCGTATGGCTCAGGGTGCATTCCAGGATGCTGCATTTGCGTTAACGCCATCGACGGTGGACAAACCTGCTCTGTCGCCACTCGTAAAGACCAACTTTGGGTATCACATTATCATGGTCGAAGGAAGGCGGTAAACCCGAACGAGTATATATCGATGTACATTTGCCCTCACTTCACAAGTGTCTGTGTCATGCCAAGACTGGACATTCAACTACGTCGTCATTCACCACCTCGTCAGCAGTGACGACTGTTATGGCCCGCGCAGAGATCGCAGTCCTGCGCCTTCTTCTTGGTTGTTGCTCCACATCTGGATCGGGGGTGGTTCCAGAAGACGTTGCTTCTGGCTGAACGGTGGCCCGCCTGGATGTGCTAGATCTTCTCGATTCCCCGTTGCTGCGATCGACCGCTCGTTTGCGCTTATTTCCGGTGGATGGAGTAGAGTCGTTCAGGGATCCGGGTGAAATGCGCGACACTTCGTCATCATGTCGACGTATGTCTGCCAACAGGGCATTGCCCCTTTGCTTGCTAGCTCTGCCGTTTCTGCGACGTCTGCTTGTGCCATACTGCATGACAGCCTTCCTGAAGTCAACCCCCTTTTTCTTGTGCAGGTAGTAGTACGTGACACACTGGGCAGCCGACTTGTTCGGTAGCCGCTGTGCAATGAGACCAAATTGTTTAGGGTGCGCAGCGAACTCGTTGAGGAAAACGTCGCATTCTTCTTCGGTCCAGTAATCCTGAGCGGAAGAGGCACTGTAGAATTCCGAAGGATCATCCACGACGTTATTTGTGTCGTCAAACAGGTAGGGCACAAAGCCCTCAGTGACAGAGATCATGTCCGGAATTTTGGCCACGTTCTTGATCGCGAGATAACTAGGGTCGGTGAGTTCTTCGACGCCTAAACTAGCAATGATCTGTTCCATCTCCAGATCCGATCGAACAGCGTCTCCCATGACTGCAGTTGAACGCCGAGTTGTCCTACCACTTGAAGGAGCTACGGACTCCTCCGGGAGTCCGGTCTTCTGTGCTTCGTCAAGACGCGCACAGTGTTCTAGCCACCGTTCGTGCAACTCCAGGTATTCAGCTTTCAATCTGCGGCACTTTTCCATGATCTCAGACTGGCGTTCTTCAAAGCGATCCACTAAAGATAATCGAATGGCTTCGTGTGCGGTCAGTCTTCCAGAGGCATCCGCGGAGAATAGTTCTTCCGAGCGGTGACGTTGGTTGCCAGGAGGAAGTGGAAGGATCCGGTTTGACAATACTTGATTGGCTCGAAGCACAGGGAATACCCGTTCAGCACGCGATTGACGGTCACATTGGAGGCGTTTGACTACGACAGATCGAACCGCCTCTCGAGTTGACTTGCGCTCAGCGGGTCGACATAGAACACGATGATATGCTGGAGAGGCTGGAATGGCGTGATCACTAACAACGACTTTCAGCGAGCTGCCTGGCCCTCGTGTAGTGACCGTATTCGTGTGGTTAACGTCGAACCGAGGCTCTATAGCGCTTGGTATGACGTTGGACTCCTTTTCCGGTATCTGTACGATGAGTGAAGGTGTTGTTATCGAGGACGGAGGAGGCTCTTGGCATTCATCAGGTTCAATAAAGGTAGTGGAAAGACCGAGAGTGGCAAGTTCAATATCATCAAGTAACTCTGTAGGTAAAGAGCGATCGGGTTTTAAGCCTGAACCTTCGGGAGAGGGGCAGAAAGAATCAATTGTAGTGGAGTCTGTTTCCACGTGTGGTGTCACGACTTCCTGATGTAATTCTGCAAAGCATAATCAACATGTTTGCCGTCATAACTCATGCGGTGTATGTACCTCTGTGCGGCATTGCAACGCCAGACGATACCGTTTCAGGGATCAAGAGTGGCGAAATGTTACGTTCTAGAACCTTTTGGCTGACCGCAATATTGCCATTCATGTAAACGGTCTCGTGGCTAGACGACTGCTTGTCGGTGGAAGTATGTACAAACATTCCCAGGCTTCTGGAAACTTCTGAGAGTGCATTACTGTCATCGCCTGATAACGGGGGCTCAATCGTAGCGCGGAGGACTGCCTTCTCTTGCACTGGTTCGATCGATGAGGGGTGAAGAGCAAACTCTTCATCGGGTTCGGAGATACCGGACCTAGAACGCCTGTGTGATCGCGACGATGATCGGGATATGGGTTTGATATCGGGAGCCTCTCGGCAAACAGAACTTGGACGAGAGGGGGGCGCCGAAGAAGAGAGGGATGAGTGCGCGGTGTCGACGACAGAGCGCTGTCTTGAGCTTGTACGGTATATCGTTAGCGAACAAGGAGACGGAGAGAGATGTTGTGATCTGGGGAGCGAAGCGGGTAAACGAGGAGGGGTACTTGAAATCGAACTTGCTTGGGGTTCATCCGCACGATCGTGGTGGGAAGTTCTTCGCTGGTGGTTTACACTATCTCCGGTGTGGGGTGGCGCCCATTCATCGTCAGCATACTGGGGTCGGTATGTGTCGGCAGTCCGCGAGTAGGACCCAAAATCGCGCACCGCATGGTAAGTGGGCACGGGACGGTAGCTGTCGTAATGGGAGGAGAAGCCTGGACGTACAGGAGGCCGTTGTGGGGAGAGGTCTCGTGAGGCTTGTTGTGGACGGTCCCCATATCGATCGAGGGCGAGATCTGGTCTAGGAAGCGGTGAGTGTTACGGTTGTGTTACCTGTGGGGGTGTAATGTACGATCCGTACCGAGGGGTTCTGTCGAAATGGGGCTGTTTCCAAGCCTCTTGGGGTTCGAGCATCCGCTCTGCGAGGGTATCGCGACGACTCTTGTCCCACGGAGGGGGACCCGGGGAAGGTCGCTTGTACGGCCATCGAGAAGCGTGGTCCCACTGCTGTGGTCTCGCGCGGTCGAAGCGTGAGGGGGACGGGCTACGGCTGTAATATTGGTCTGGCCTGTACGAGTTTGGACCAGGCCTGTCGTAGTAGGCACCGTTTCGAGGCTTGTAGCTGTCGTAGGCGACCCGCCTCGCGGTGGGGGACGGGGATCTGCGACGGGGGAAGTGCTGTGAAGACGTCGTGAGGAGCGGACGAAGGAGGAGTTGATCTGACTGACATCGGGACGACGGAATTCATGGGACGGCGTTGGAGAAAGCTGGCCATAGCTTACTGACGACATTCGAGGAGAGCAAGAGCGTGGTTGAAACTCCGCTGGTCGTCCGGGACATGGACACCAGCACCGGTCACGGCCTCAAGGACCCTCAGAGGCTCCCCTTCGAGTCGGCCAGGACAAGGAGACTCGTCCTGGGTGCTTACTGGACCCTCATCCTGCTCGCCCTTCCTTTCTGGTGGAGGCTCACGAGCATCGAGCGTATCGCCCTCCCCTCCGTCCGTGTAGCCGCCCAGCTCGACAGGAAGCTCGTTTTTCCTGTGGACGTATACCTGGATCCTTCCTCCTTTGAAAACAGCCTCGCGTGCGAGCTCAACAAGGCCCTTACTCAGCATCTTCATGCATCCCCTACCTGGAGAAACCTCGACGTCCGGGTGGCCGTTGGCGAGAACACAGGTGCGAGAAACTGAGTGGGTGGACAGACGCCCAGTTTGTGATAACCGCTATAGAGGACCGTGGTCCAGCTGCATACACGGTTCTCCTCGGCGACCGAACCGTCGTCAGGCAGCACAGACGGTTGTTTGTAAGCCCAGCGGATGCGTCAGGTGCGTCGATCCGCGATTGCCGCGCTCTCACCCTCCCATGCTCCCCTCTAGTTCAACGGCTCGCCAGCGTCTTGTCCGCCTTGCTTGCACCGGAGATTTCCCCAGCGCGCGTTATTCAATACAGCAGCCGCTATCGTCTTGCTTTCACGTTGCTCAACGAAAACGCCGCATCAGATCATCTCGTTGATTCCTGGGACATTGAAGCAGCACTCAAAGGAAAGTTGTTTCATTTGATTTCATTTCCGACGGTTGCTCAGACTGCCTGCAGACCATCTGTCTTCCATTCTTTCCCAATTGACTGTGCTCCATAACACCACCGTCGAAAGTCAGGTACAATATCACGCACCCTTGGCGTTTGAGCCCATGCAATTTACTGATGGCAACACTTCCTTTCACGGCCTCACTCCTGAGGATCTGACAGTATTCGTTAATTCTGCTGAATGGTCCTTGTGTAATTATCCCCACATCTCGACGTCAGGAATAAGGATCTTGACGTGTAATTTCAGCCTCCAGTGTCTCCGATGACCCTGTGCTGCATTTTGTCTTATTCGTACCTTCATTATCTCGACAGCCGCTTTGTGTCCTTGACGTTCGTGGTAAGCGGTCATTAACTTCCAAGTGATGCGATGGCTAGAGTATTTTCAGGGTCACCAACAAACTGGAATGCGTTCCTTCTACCGCAGTGGGGAGGCATCTTTATTCTCAATAGGCCTGCGCAAGACGCAATAATGACGCACTTGACACCCGCAGACCTTTTGCCTGTCCTTTCTGCCTTTTCTGACCAGTTGACTGCTTTGTTGGGTGTCCCACCTCTTCCTCGTGGCGTGGAGTCCGATGTGGCCTCGCCGCTCTCTGACTGGCAACTGGACGCTCTCCTACGACGTCGCACGTTAGAGAACATCTTGAACACCCAGCAGACACTTCACAGCATTGTAAAACTCGTGGACCAAATTGAAGCTATGCCTGTGGATCAAAAGGTCAAGGGGGATGTACACAATGCGCTGTCAGCCCTCGAGGAGGTCCGTATCCAATTCATCTCCCTCGTGGTACTATCTTGACGAGCCGATTCCGTCGCAGGTTCATGGATCCACAGGGCAGCCCCCCGCAGTTTCGTTGCGATGGTCTAGTGAGGCCTTGTTGCTGGCATCGCACGCTTTTTTTAATCCCGGCATGCTGGCGATGCTGTACTTCCCCGCGGAGCATAAATATGCTGTCTACACCCCCCTTTTTGCTTCCATTTCCGTCCCGCTGATAGTTGCGCTTGGAAGAGAGTTTTACGCGTGGAGAAGGGAACGTCGGCCGCGTAGGAATCGATAACCATACTCTTTTTGCGTTAGCTCTAGATATAATTTTGCGTGAAAAACTTATTTTCCCTGCTGCGCTTCAGTCTAGGCTCTGCACTGCAAGAAACGTGTTGTTAACGCCATTCTATATCACAGCAAAAGCATCAAACGGTCAACCCCTGGGCCTGTCACGTGATAACTACGATCGACGTCACTCTTCACACCGCCGCGGCATCACCGCGCAATTTACTTGGTCTTCGACGACAGGCAAGGTCGGCTTAATAGTTTGTTGCCATGAGTACGAACAAAGTAAATGTCGATGGCGTTATGCTTTTTGAGCAACCGTTTGCCCGCGTACGTGAGACTGTCCCTGACCGGCTGGCGTTCTCACCAAGATGCATGTCAGGTACCCTACGAGAATTACCGCAAAGTGTTTCGCGCATCCCAAAGAAACATCGAGCGCGAATTGGGTAACGTACAGACGACTTCCATTGAACTTCAGAAACGCACAAAGGGCAACGAAGTCGACCTTGAGGATGCAGCCAAGACCGTCGATGGAATGATAGCACGCGTGGAGAATCTCAAGCGCAAGGTCGAGTCCTCGTGTACTGCGCCGACGATGATCCGTCTGATGTGTACCATGTGCAGCTTTCGGATCTCCAGGAAAACAATGGCAAGCCTACGCTCGACGTGACGCATGAGCGACTTCATCATCTCGCGCTGGTTGAGGCGTTGCCAAGCACGAACTGCCCTGCATTCTCGCGCTGGGCAGACACGCGGTTGGACCGATGGTTGGTAGATTGGATGCTTCGCGCGGGCAGAGAGAAAACCGCGAGGAAACTAGCCCAAGAAAGAAGTATTGAAGTACGTTAACCCTGTGGTCCGTCGCTGCTGGACCCCACGTTGAAGGCTCATATCCATCTAGACCCTCGTGGACATCGACCTTTTCATGGACATCCACAGGATCGAACGCGCACTTTCCCGGCACGGTTGTACTGAAGCTATAGCGTGGTGCAATGAAAATAAGACGGCGTTGCGAAAAATTAAGGCAAGTTCCTGGGCTACGCCATCCTGTACATAACACACCAATTTCCGGCACTTTGTAGAGCACACTGGAGTTTGAACTGCGGCTTCAAGAATACATTGAGTTAGCTCGCGCCCGCAAAACGCAAGACGCTATCACATATGCGAAAAAATACCTCGTGTCGTGGCAGGAGACCCACCTGTCACAGATTACGCAAGCTATGGCGCTCCTTGCGGTCCAACCCTCGACAACTTGTGGACAGTACAAGGTTCGTAGCCCGGAAAGCAGATGCTTCCGAGCCTCATGACCTTGCAGCGGCTCTACGACGAATCTCGTTGGACTTCTTTAATTCATGCATTCCGGCTTGCGATCTATTCGCTGAACAGCCTGCCGACGGAACCACTTTTGCATCTTGCGCTCTACGCCGGACTTGCTTCCCTCAAGCTTCCCGCGTGTTATGACCACCCTCACAATGTCGACTGTCCCGTGTGCGATTCGCAAATTAGCATTCTCGCCAAAGAGGTGCCCTACAGTCATCATGCCAACTCCACCATCGTTTGTCATTTGAGCGGTAAAATAATGGACGAAGATAACATGCCAATGGCCTTCCCCAAAGGATATGTTTACTCTACAGAGGTAGGATAGAAATGGCCCGTTGACGTGAGGCCGCTGATGGGTTGTCTAGGCACTTGAAGAAATGGCAGCCAAGAATAACGGCAAAGTCATTTGTCCACGATCTGGTCAAGTCTGTGACTTCAGTGCATTGAAGAAGGTTTTCATCTCTTGATTTTGACTAGGACGAGGTCGGATGTATGTTCTAACATCGCCGTCCTGTGGTATCCGACTACTCGGGCGCTCTCGGGTGGATGTGTTGACGCTTATCGATTGCGCAAGCGGTCATCGTATCAATCGCTTCTTGGCCTTTTAGATTCGTATGTGCGTTCCCCGGACGCCAATACACGATATATGCATCGTCGTCATGCCGACATACTGTGTTTATATCTTATCAAATGTGCTTATCGGTTCGAGTTTGAAGGCAATGACCCGGGAATGGACAATTCCGAATGATTATCAAGCGTATTCGAATTTGATGGTGACATTTTCGATGTCCAGTTGTCGATTTTGGAGCTTCGGAGTAGCAGGAAAAGCATCCAGTGGAAATCTCCGAACACACATCGCACGGCATCTACACGCCCAAGGCTTGAAGTGAGGGTAAACTCATCCGTCACGGTGGATGGGCTAAATTTAACTTGTGTCGGGCTGGCCTCAGCTTGGTGTTCTGCTTCTGACGTTCCCTGTCAAATGTTCTGCCACTTGGACGTCTTGTCAGAAAGACCTCTGAGATATGCCGATCGTTCCTGAAGCAATTCGCCTTCGAACTAATTATAACCTTCTACTTTTTTAGGCAGTCGACATTCGGCACTATTACGAGGCGGGGTATACAAATTTCTCTGACACGTCGGATGTCGGGATCAATAGCTTCAACTGACCATGCCATCCGGTAGACTTGACGTCCTACTAAGTACGCACCCATAACCGTGGGAACCAACTCACCACAGAAACATCATCCTCACAGCCAGCATGGATTCAGGCAAAGGTTTGTGCCGGCGGTAGTTGGCATTCCCGACGTCTCCGCGATGCCTCTACAAAATCAATTGTTACCAGTTGGCCCAACTGGCGTTTGAAAATCAAAACTACTCCAGCTTCCAACCAAACCGTCGGTCCGCCCCGGACTTGATTGACCAACATCAATCAGCTGTCCGGGCAGCCGGCGTCCCTTCTACGTGCACTGATCCGCCGGGGTGTCGCACAAGCTACTCCAAGGAGTGTCACGGCCACTTTATCTACACTTGCACTGGTCGACAATCGTCCATTTTATGAAACCTTAATGTGATAGGATGTCTCATGTCCCCCCAACTTGAAGGATGTCAATGAGCCACCCCGCCTTCCATATCCAGTAATCGGACCACGCCTGTCTATTTTCTTAGCACACTCATCCCCAACTGTTGTTCATTGACACTCTCATTTCACAACGTTCTGGAAAGGTAGAAAGGGTGCCGCACGACCAGTACTTTCTTTTCCAAGTGTCTGTTGGACTGGTTACTATATCGATGCACAAATGCCAACCCTCGACTCGTAGGATATAGTGAGACCTGACCTGAAGCCAACCAGATCAGCTGTCAACTTCCAGACACTCTCTTGGAGCGAGATTCCCGAATGGCAGAGAGATAATAAGTACATTTTGAGTGGAACCGCCCGTAAGTGCTCCTAGTTGGTTATTCTGATCCGTAGGTGGTGCCGCCCGTTGTGACGGAAGCTGATCGTTCGGTTCTTTCAGGGTGCAAAATGAGTGGTCCGGTTGCATTACCTCGGTCTTTGCCTGTAAGTCGTCATGTTCGCATCCACACGGACGCCCGCAAACTCAAATGACAGACTTCCACAGTGAGACTGGTGAGTCTAGCTTGCCTCCAGGGTCGCTAGCAAACGTGGACCTCCGTGTCTGATGTTCACTCAGTGAATATTCACAGTCACTTTGGGGTGCACTACTTTTCTTCGCTTTACTTGTGACCTTTCAGACGACATACGTGGAGGTGTACGAAACGACGACATGGATTGATACCTGCACCATTGCTGTATTTCTCATGTCTGCCATCTTCTGCCTGTCCGCCAGTGCCACATTTCACATGTCTACATGTCGCTCTCGAGAGGTAAGTCATAATAAAATCAAAGTGATCCAGAAGACACCTAAGCTGGACAGGTCTTCGCCGCATGTCATGCCTTGGACTATTATAGGTCTGATCGATGCCATCACCTCGGCCACTGTAGCCTGTCACTAAAGCCTTTCGGCACTGGATTCTTCTGTGATCCCGTGTCTCGAACCTTTTATTTGTTGTCCATTGTACTTGCGGGTGTCCGTGAGTTCTCCGCCAAGCTTGACATGTTGTTTTTGACGTGTTGTTTTCCGCAGGCGCCACGCATGTCGTGTTGTACCCCGAATATGCGCGGCCAACCCGCCGAGGCAGAAGAATGGGGGTGTTTATTGCCCTCGGACTATGCTGCATCGTACCTCTTACACAACTAATCATTAAACACGGGCCCATGGAAGCTTTCTTCGAGATGGGCTTTGGTTAGCTTCTGACCTCGAGTGCTTTATACATAGCTGGAGCATTGATTTAGTGCGGTTTCCTCCGTTTGCTTACGTGCCCGACACCTTTTTTTTCTGATTTCATTCCCGCTCAGCACCAACCGTATTCCAGAACGGATGGCACCCGGAAAGTTCGATTATCTTTTCGGCTCGCATCAGATTTTCCACATCTGCGTAGTCCTGGCCGCGCTGACTCATTGGTTCTGTGTGTTGACTCTGGGCTGGGGGGCGTATGTGACGCATGGATCAATTCACCGTGTCTTCCCACGCTCTGGAGACAGCGCTGTGCAGATTCGGTGTGATGAAAAATCGTTATTGGACCACTCACCTGGCCTAGATCCCAGCTATAAACCGAAAGAAAATACACGCTGGTGGGGTGTTTTCGACGTTTTGACGAATGAATATGGATTAGAAATTCAGTTATAGAATCTCCGGGATCACTCGGGGCCGTTACGATCCAATCTGGGGATGAAGATCTGTATACGGAAAATTGTCCACCCTCAGAATTCGATACGCGGGCTTAATGCTGGGACGATCGGCTTCCGACGGGATGCACGTATGACGAATGAATGGTCCCTGGGCGCAAGGCCAGCGCCGCACGAATACCTCGAGGCGGAAAGCTTCACTTTAGGTACTCCGCTTCAGGATGGCACCGGGCTTTGCCACCTCCAGGTAACAGGGAGAATGAACAGGATGTTGCGAAGCCGCACTGTCCAAATGTGTATTACAGGTGACAGCGGTCACCCGTTGCACGTGGGTTCATTCCTAAGTGCCTAACGTATTGACAGGGTAGTGCCGGAACCGAGACATTCGATCGTCCACGTCATTAATCAGATCTGAGCTGGATTTGGGAGTCCAGCCGTGCTTGAAGCGGTGGCCGGGTAGGTACAAAACATTCGCACCGCGCATGTCAAGCTAAATGTCATTTCACAGCACTCAACGTGTACTGATTCGTTAAACTCGTTAAAAGAGAGGGTATCAATCGTCTTCCGTCGTCTGCCGCTTCCCCCCTTCCCTTAGCAACAAACACTTCTCATTTCTCGCTATGTATACCGTCGGTCTGCAGTCAGCTGCCGACGCCTTTCTTATGTCGAGTCTCAAGGTCCAGGTGGTCCTGGCTCTCGTCATTCTCTTCGCCCTTCTTGTTTTCGGTCACGGGGCGTCCAAGGATGACATCTCCTCACAAACCCCTGTTTATTTACCCGGCTCTCATCTCCTCGCCATCGCTCCCTTCTTCCGACGACGTTTTGACTTCCTCAATGAGGGTTTCCGGAAAACGGGGGAGAAGCTATTTCAATTCAACATGCTGCGCGTTCGTATCCATCTCTTTTGAGGTGACACGGGCTAATATCATCCCTAGGAGACTGTCATTGTCGTATCCGGGGAGTCGGCACGAAAGGCCTTCTTTGCGAACCGGGATTTTGATTTGACAGAAGGGTTCAAGGTCCTATCAGGCGCAGTGCGTCATCTTCTCTAGTCCAATCACGTGGGTGGCATTAAGACCCACTACCAGATCCCCATGGTCAAGGGCGTTACCTCGGATCTCCAGGCTCGTCGAATAGCTCTCATCCACAAACGTCTGGTTTCCGTACAGAAAAATGAACACCTCCAACAACGTGTGTGTACCTGGTGTTCACTGGTATTTACGTCTGACCTCCCTTGTGTAGTCATGGTCCACATTCTGGACGACTGTCGTCGGATTATGGACACCTGGGGGCCGAGTGGCACATTAGATCCCTTTGAAAAAATCTATGAAGTATGTCCTTGAAGGGCGACGTTGCGTTTCTGGGGACTAAATGCATCACTACAGCTCGTTTTCCAAATTACTGTGAGAAGTTTAACCAGCTCAGAAATCGCAGGCGATCCTGCACTGGTTTCACGTCTCAAAAGCCTGTATGATATACTGGACAGCGGAACGACTCCGACGACAGTTCTGCTTCCTTGGCTTCCTGTCCCTAGTATGCTCAAAAAGTTGATCGCCACCAAGGAAGTGTATGACATCGTCTCGCGTGCCATCGATGTTCGGATCAAGAGTGGCAAACCGCAGGATGACACGCTTCAGGTGCTCATCGACTCGCAGGATGAGCGGCTGGTGATCGTCGGAGTGAGCCATCAGACCTCAGTTCTTGGCACCCCGCTGACCTCGGTCTAGTTCATGATGGGTCTTCTCGTGGCAGGAGCGAGAGCGACCGGTACGACGGCGTCGTGGCTCGTTACCTTTCTGGGAAACAACTCGGAGTGGAAGGACAAGGCCATCCATGAGATCGAAGAGTTGCTGTTGGCGTACCGCCTGGATGCATCAAGCGGTTTGCCTTCGTCACATTTAGCATCCATCCCGCTAGAAGCCTGGGAAACGGAAACACCTGTTCTCGATGCCCTCATACATGAGACGCTTCGGATTGCGCAGCCACACACCGCCATGCGTCGCAATCTCGGACCTGATACAACCATCGACTCCAAAACGATCCCTTCAGGGGCCTACATCATATATCCATTCTCGGATGTGCATCTAAACCCAGAACTGTACCCTGATCCGTGGAAGTTCGACCCGAGCCGTATGGAGGCGAAAACGCCGTTCGGCTACGTTGGGTGGGGTGGTGGTGAGTGTGCAGGCTTGTATCATTACGTGTTTGACGGTGAAGTTGACGCATGGCATTCATAGGAAAGACCGTTTGCCTCGGCCAACGCCTGGCAAGAATAGAGCTCAAACTCGTCGTTGCCATGATGCTGTTGCGGTTCCGGTATTCAATCGTAAATGCCCAGGGTGAATCGCCCGACGTCCTGCCACGACCCAATTGGAACGACATCCTCCTATGCCGGCCTGACAAAGACACATATTATCTTGCGTACGACAAGGCCGAATTTTCATTATAGGTCAAGCTGGGCATTGACACCAGACACCTCGAACTGTAACACGCGCTGTTCAACCCACGCTCCCTTATTCGAACTTGAAGGACGCTTTATATTCTATCTATCAAACTTTTTTGCCTAATATTTAAGACTAGGATTCCGATAATCGGGGCAGTGTGTACTTTGACGCATACACATTTTACCTTCGTCTTGGCTGTATCTGCCCTAGTGTATTTGTTTATGTGCTCTGAACTGTATATTACATACTCGACGTGTAATTTTCGCGACTGTATGGCCCTTGTTTACTCCGCCGCGATGGCATCGTAGGTACTCGACTTCGGATCATGGAGTATGGCGCCATTGTATTAGGTACATGAGAATGAACTATGCACTAAGTGTTGGCAAAAGAATGCGCATCAAAGATGGCACGTAGTAAGACGACGCGTTTCGCTCGGCTACTTCGGAACGCCCACAATGAGTACGCGTGAAAAAACATGGCAATGGGTGTTCGCACGTTTGGGGGGCAGCAGCCGTCATTCGAAAAAGAACCTGTCGTTTGACTTGACTCGCGCTGAGGTTTGACGAGGCCGCGACTCGTCGTGGAGCTGTCCAGCCTCTGAGAGGATCTGTGCGGCTCTGTCCTTCTCTTCTCGTCTCCTTTTCGCGATCCAAATTTCTCTGGACCTTCTTTCCCTCTCTGCCAGGCGTGCACGCTTCTCTCGCGGTGGTTCCCACTTGCTGCGTAATATCCGGCGGACGGCTTCTGGACTGATCTCGAACTTGTCCGCGAGGACCGCACAGGAGAAGGTGTCGCTGTCGAGCGCGTGGAGGGAACGAAGTCCATCCATGGCGTCGCGGGACAGTTTACGCGTGGGGTTCCACCCGTTCGGGAATGCGTCTTTGATCGTCTCGCGATGGCGTCGCCACTGCTCAGGGGTAGGAGAACCAGCGGGGCGTTTTTGGGGAGGGGGTGGGGGTTCGTGTTCCGCGAGATCGAGGGGGCGGTCGAGGAGGGAAGTGGGGGGCACGTGTCCGGCGAGCCGCCAGTCACGGGGGGGCACGCACGTCCGGGAGGAGAGTCGGCGGGTGAGGATTCGCAGTGACATGGCGAGACGATTGACTGTCGGCATCGCCCGACCGGTGTGATCAGACCACACTTGCAACATGGCCGACGTGTCCGACCCCAACATCGACCAAGGTCAGCCCCGAATCCACTCTCACAGGCGACCGTTGACCCTCCACAGCCTACTTGGACGTCCGTTCTGACAAGTCTGACACCAACTGGCTGCTTTTGGACTACGAGGTCGGCTCGCCTTCTGCCTGCTGTGACCCACACGCCACGCTCACGCCCACCAGTCCGATCGCTCGGACAAGCTCCTAGTCACACAGACGGGCACAGGTGGCCTCTCGGAGCTCCGAGACGCCCTCCAAGACTCCAAGGCCTCTTTCGGCTATGCACGCGTCACTTACGCCAACGATAAAGAGTCACAGCGCGAAAAGTTCGTCCTTGTCGTCTGGATCGGATCTGCCTGCAAGGTGATGCGCAAAGCCAAGGTCGGTCTCCAGTTTACGTGTTACGCCGCTATCAGCCCGTCGGAACCGTGTGGTGTCCTCTTCCCGGGCGCACATCACACACCCACTCTACCCTAGCCGTGACGTCAACTCACATTGTTCCTCCGCCACTTTAGATTTCCGTCCACACTGCGGACGTCAAGCAAGCGCTCCGCATTTACTCAATCGAGGTGGCGGCCCGCGAAAGAGACGACCTCAAAGAGGACCCCATCGTGTCTCGGCTGCGCAAGGTCAGTGACCCGTTCCGAACCCCACGTACCTGATCACATCCCGATCCGCAGGCTGGTGGCGCAAGTTATGATGGAGTGTAATGTTGATGTAATGTTTTCCCTTAACGGTCTACTTTGGGCAGTGCTGTACAGTCGTGCATGTCGAATCTCCACCAAAGCCTGCATTATGTGTGGCATCAGTGGCAACAAATTTGACACTGCCGCGACATAAAGTTCGCCCATGGACGGACACGAACCCTATAGAAATCCAGTCCGCATGCGCAGTTGCGTCAACACTCCGAACCATCGCAGCGGATTCAGTTGGCGATGAGTGCAAACTTGGACAGATTTTGGATGCCCTCGTCCGTCAACCGCATGCCCATCCAGCCGTCCATCCGCTTAGCCGACAAAACTTTTTCGTAGAATGCGATGGATGGTTCGTTCCACTGTAAATGCCTGAATCCCTAGCGCAACCGATCTGGACAAAAACACCCACGGTTAACACGGACCAATCCACGCGTCCGCAATTCTGTCAGGGAAAAAGTTGGTGACGGGACAGAGAGGTAACGAGCAAGTCACCTTTTCCAGTGCCATCTTACCGAGCTCGGCAAACAGGGCTTTACCAATGCCCTTGTTCCTTGCCTCCGGTTTCACGAACAGGTCTTCGAGCTGCGGTATTGTCAAGCCAAGACACGGGGACTGTACACACGACACACATAGACCCCTGGCCGTCCAGTCCAAGTGGAAAAGTTGAAAAAGTAGAGGGCCATGCCCAGGGCTTCGCCGGGATCTTCGACAGGGCCTTTGAACGCGAGGAGGGCATGCGCGTAGCCCTTTTCGAAGATATTTTCTCTAAACTACAGCGGGTGGGTGGGTTCTGGCCGCGATGCACATGTATGTTCATACCTGCTCTGGGGTGGCCTTCGCAGACTCTGGCTCCTTCTCGTAGGTGGCCTGCATGGGCGTCAGCGGTATCCATCGCACTACAGGGGCAGACGTACGAGATCGCGGACGAGTTGGAGGAGGGCGTCCTGGGAGGACTCTGTCAGTGATGTCTGTGGTAGTTAGGTGGGCACGCACGACATCGTCGACGGTGGCAGGGCGGATGTGGAACCGGACGGGGGACATGGCTGGTGAGATTATCTTATCGGGCGGGGAAGGGGGGGTTATGTGTGCGTGTTTGGCTGTAAACCTTGTTTGCAAGTTTTCACCGTACACCATACGCATTCCTCCTCCGCAGGCATCGTCCATCTTCCATCATGGATCCAGCAAAATTGGCCAAACTGCAGGCACAGGCTGCAGCTAATAGGCTTGGTGAGCGATTTTTGGTCACCATCTCCGCAGTGTGCCCATCCCTTCATCTCTTTCATCTTCCCCGAAATCACCACCTCTAACATCTCCCAGGTGGCAAGGGTACCATGCGCCGGAAAGTCGTCCGGAAAACTAAGCCCTCTGCTGCGCAAGACGACAAAAAACTGCAGGCCGCCCTCAAGAAGCTTAACGTACAACCTATTCCTGGCGTCGAGGAAGTAAACATGTTCAGAGAGGACGGAAACGTGCTACATTTCACCACGCCAAAAGGCACGTTCTTTCCTTAATATCACGTTTCATTAACCCCCCATCTGCACACCGCCGACGTTTATTCTTTTCTCCCACCGTGACGTGCTAGGCGAGGGGATCTGGGGTATTAATATTGTGTCACCATTTCTGAACAGTTCATGCCGCGGTGTCCGCCAACACGTTTGCAATCTATGGTACAGGACACGTCAAGGAGCTCACCGAACTCGTCCCTGGTATTCTTAACCAGCTCGGCCCTGACTCCCTTGCATCACTCCGCAAGCTCGCAGAATCTTACCAAGCCATCCAACAGGGTCAACAGAGGCCGGCTGCGGGTGATGTAGACAATGATGATGACGACGTTCCTGACCTTGTCGAGAACTTTGATGTCGAGGGCGAGCGGGCGACCGCCGATGACAAGGAAAAGCTGGACGACGTGAACTGAACACACGTGGGAAAGGCATGCCGCGAGCAAGGGTCGCCGACTAGTGTATGTATCGTGCGGATCGATTGAAAGGGGGATTACCGGAACGAAACTGGAATTTTGGATGGTGACCGCTCTTGTTGATTTCTCTTTCACGCTTTGACGACCTCTCTTTCTTTCTTTCGTCTCCCCGATATTCAACGTTACGTCCGCGATGATTTGTATCAATGGGTCTTGCATCGGCTGCTTGTAGTCTGTCCCATGCTTGCTCGATTTGCATATTCCTGCTTGTCTGTGTTCTCCCTTGCTGCCTCTGTCCTACGATCAATGGTCATATCGCATGCAATGTTTGCATTGTAATTGTGCCTGCCACTTGATTTGTAGGTTACCCAGGCTTGGTCCGTTCCGGGTCAGAGGAACTGGTGGCTGATCAAGTTAGTGTGCCCGGACAACGCGCTGCATTGAAAACGACATGGAAAGTTGGGTGAGCATGTGGTTGCTCTTTATCAATATGAGCCGAGCGACAGCCTTGCGGGATAGTCCCGAATCGACCAGACAGACGAAACCACTCAGGCCACAAGTAAAGTCACCCAAACTTGAGCCAAACCGTGGGATTCCGCCGCGCCCCTGGCAATGCTGCCCTGATCGCGTTCGGCTCATCCATCGTGACAATTCGGCTAGCAGGTTGAGCGCCGATCCGTGTCTCTCACTGATCGCGATCGTCATTTGAACGCGAACACAGCATGATACCGCGACCGCGGCGTTCACCTCCTTCCTCAAACACCTGGTATGTGCTTTAGGTTGGATCGCATTTTCTAACTGCGCGCGATTTGTCCCGCATCGGGTTACACCGGGCGTTGTGAAGCATTTCGGTGAACTCGAACTTCTGGGCCGTGTGTCAGTCTGAGACTTTGAACTCCGCAGAGGACCTGGAACAAACGCCCTTGGATCTCTTATCTCCCAACTGTGGGGTTGTCAGTGATCGTCGTCTTTTTTTTTTTCGTTGTATCGAACGGTGGTTGTAACTCAATTGTGTCGCCCACCCCCCCTGGGTCCCCCCCGCTTGGAGCAACCCGGATCCACATATGCCCGGAAGAATTACGCACTTTGAGACGCACGGTACGTGACGTGTCTGACGCGTCTTGGTCGTGTTCGACCAACGTCGTGTACCTTCCAGACGTCCATTTTACAACGTCTGTCACGGGGGACGACACTGATGCGATGTGAGTACAAGCTGTGTCCCACATATGGTAGGTGACCCTATCTGGGTGCCGCGTTGGAAACGCAACTGAGGTCTGATGCTGTCCTGTCACAAAGGAACACAGCGACTACTCCGGCGTGGCATATGTGACGTTGTACACAGATTAATATTTAGTGGGGTATGGCATGACATTCACCATTGGCCGAGGAACTTGCATTGTGAGTCGTGGCAAACGTCGCGCTGGTTTTTCCATTCTTTCCACCTCCGAGGGTCGATCGTGGTGCACGGGCCCTTTTATTTAGGGCGTTATCCAGAGCGTCATCGGCGGAGGGGTCACGAGTGCCTGTGGCCTTCATTTTCATGCATGATGGATTCATGATTTACAAACGACGATCGTCGACCAAGACACTAGGTCTGTCATGCCACCCAGGTGCTCGCCCCAACGCTTTGTAGGCCGCGATCCCGAGGAGTTCTTTGCAAACATGGATCGCGCATGGAACTGGATGTCAGATGACTCTCAGTTGCGTTGGTAGATATCATCGATCCGATTCGTCAGGAGAGATCGACGAACTTCGTTTGCGGCGATCGTTGCATAGGATCGGGCCGGAAAAGGGGGTTTCATCTCACGCTTGCAGCCGTCGATAATGCAGCGTGGGACATGTTTACCAGGTTGCGGAAGAAGGCGCTTTGGAAGCTCATTGTGGATCGTGTGTCTCACAGGAATAGATCTGATTGCACGCTTCGGTACTGCGCTGCCATCAGTCTCGTGGATGGAGACCCTAAGAAGAACTTGTGAACGCTACGGCGTTTAGGTATGTCCGATGTGCTCACAGACGCACTTCAAGATGAAAGTGGGCTCTTCGCTCGAAGATGGTCTATGGAGAGGCAGAATGATCAGGCAAATTATCGATAATCCGGGGAATTATCCTGCCGGTGTGTGATGATCCAGCGGTGTGGTGATCGTGCATGACACGAGACGTTTGTTGTGCAAGAACTTTTGTAATCCTGAGAACGCTGAGTTGAAAGGAAGGAACACGGGTCCGACGGGGGCGGTACAGATGATTGATGCAAACCGGGTACGGGACGTTGATGAGGCAGTCCGATACATGAAAACTTGATCATGGCATGTGTGCGGGTCCGAATTGAGTGATAATGGACACTGATATCGTGGGCAGGTTCATCGAAGAGCCGACGCCGGCCGATGATATTGTTGGACACGCCAAAGTTAGACGGGCATCAATCCATTGGCTCCGTACGGGATCGGGGTTGCGACGGGAGAACCAGGATGATATTCAAGCAGCTTTTCCAGACGGGAGCGATGTAGCACAGATCGATGCGCATATTTAAGCGAAGCTTTCACTGTGCTTCTGACGGCGACCAAGTGAGTGGGCTCACATTGATGTTGGCCGGGTACTGAGACAACCGGCGTGCGCGTAGATTCGGCGTGTTAGTGTGTCCGCACACGGGTTTATCGGGCTCTGGGAACGCGTCATTCATCTGGGGTGAGCGGTCGGGTTGAACAGGGCTCGGCTGAGCCAGAGTGGCGTTTTGCAGCTTGATCAACTACATTATGATATCCGCGGAACGTTATCGAATATACGAACCATTTGCACGAGCATTTCGTTTACCCGTCGGGGTTAGTGAGTTCCCGACAACAAGGAAGAGAGATACAGGTGAGTGGTTATGTTAGAAATGGGGCGCACTTATGACACGGGAAACGTAGTACGGAGATGCGTTCGGGAAGCAGAAGCAAGAAGGTGTGTACAGGGGTTGTTTGTATATGTGTATCACGTGACGTAGTGAGACGAGTCGGTAGGCGGACGAGTTGTTGATCAAGACGATGGCGTACGACGGGCAGCGGGCATCCGCCGCCCGGCAACCGCTGCAGGGTCCAGTGCAGTCCGTCGGCTTCCAGTACATTTCCCGCCCGCCCGTCTCTGCCCCTCCGACGCGAACACACCCGCCCGGTCCGTCCCGCCGACCCCTCCCGACGCCCCGCGCCCGCCCCGAGTCCATGCCGCCATCCCTTCGGCAGCCCCCGCTTGTCCTACAGGCCCCCGCCCCGTCCCGCCCCGCCATCCTCGCACCCTCCGCCACACTCACTACATCCCCGACCGCTCCGCCCGCCCGACGACCCCTCCCCACCCCCGCCCTTTCCCCCGTCACGAAGCACTCGACCACCGATCCCGCCTCCAGACCAACCAGCCCAGTAAAGAGCATTATCAATGCCAAACC
>JBBPTO010000685.1:0-24382 GCA_038094155.1 Pulveroboletus cf. aberrans
TGTTGTAGGAGACTCAAGCTCCCTACAGTGACATTCCCACTTTCTCTGAGTATTCGTCCATCCTCCAAGTTCCTCCAAAGTCCTCTGCCGCTCCTCCGAGACTCAACAGTCACAGGCCATCTTCTCGAGTCAGAACTCCGATGTCCAGAGTATCGGAACTTTGTTCCTGCACCCCAAATCAGTCATCCGTGAGTCAGAGTTGTGTTTCCTTATCGGGATATTACTTTATTTAGTGTCTACATTTGTTCCTTTATGTTTCCTTTTGATTCACAGTCTCAGGAATACCCAGACTCTAAAGTTTGTACATAGAACTTAGTTCTAGAAGTGAATTACCACCATCCAGCATCAGTTCTAAGTCTCCGAGTTCGATTTCCCTCATTTTCCCTCAACTCCAGTCAAGTCCTGCAAGTCCTGCCAACTCCTGTCAACTCCATAGTTGATTCCTTAGCCCTACCGAACGGGGAGAAATCAGACTCTTATTTTCCAGCTCTCTCAGGACATCAGTGAGCCATTCCTATTTGCCCCCACCCACTTTATTTCTCTCTTTGCAATCCCCTGGGTCAAGAACTACACTTGCACCCTTTTCATTAGCTTAGAAGTTCCACTTCGGAGTTTCTAGGAGTTTTACAGCATTACGCCAGACACTGTAATTGGATGAAGCAATTCCCTGTCCAAGTTGAAGCAGGTGGTCGAGCTCAGCATCTGGATCTATGAGATTGCCAGTGGAGGAAGTTGTAATGTCAGAGCTGCCACCCACAGTCAAGGTTGAAAAGAGAGTGGAAGTGGAAGTATTGACAAATTGGTCACTCACAGGAGCAAGCGAGTAGCTCCCATCAGCACCAGCACCATCAGGACAAAGTTTCATCATTTGCTGGTAGAAAGGCCAACCCTTGTTGCAGTAATCCAAAAGAAGATTGCCCTGAAATCCAACTCAATATGGAACATATGTTGTGAGGTTTCAACTCACATTGGCAGTATGCTGTGCTATGAACAAATCCCATGCATCACTCTCATCTTGAGTCTGAACATTTGTGCCAAATTCTGGATGGAAGTAACAGCCAGAGCATTTGTCATATGCCTTTACAGCCTTCCACATTTTTTTAAGCTGTCAGCAGGGTGGTTAATATAGATTAGAAAATTGAATATGACTGAGACATATCCCAGACCATTTTGTATTCACTGATGATGCAGTCTTGTTCTCCAAAAGGCCAGCTACTTCATTCAGGACACTTGAGGGCCAGGATTGTGACTGACCCATCCTGGATTTCTGTTCAATAAGGAGATTGAGCATCTTGTAGACCTCACAGTCTGGCCAGTATGCACAGTGTGCCTTTGTGCCTGAGCCCTGCCTACTCATGACTAAGGCTGTTTTCTTACAACAGAGAACAATAAATGCTGAGAACCTGAGCAAAATATGGTTGATATCAAGGCCATTGAAGGAACGAGGTGGGGTGGAAGTGAGGAACTCCATGCCATGCGAGGTCAAAAGTTGGGCCTCCACCCATCACCATCAGCTTCCCTGCAGCATGATCATCTGGATTTGTGGGGCTTCAACCGGTAGCTCCAGGGACCAGTCATAGCTGACTTGCTGGCCTGTTGTTATTTCGGCAAAGCAGCCGAAGGTGATACCAAACAGGCTCTAATTACATAGCACGATTGTCCGGCTTTCCATATTAATAAACTGACCGGCACGACCCTTAAGTTTTCTAGTGCCTACCACAAACGGACGGAACAAGCAAATGCACAAACAAAACAGTGAACCAACGCATCCGCTTCCTTGTTGACCGTAAACAAAAGGGCTCGGTCGAAGCACCTCCCCGTGTGAGATCTGTGATCATGAACTCTGTGAACGCTAGTACTGGCTTCTCCCCCTTCCAGCTCCACCTCGGGCAGTCCCCAAGGCTCATCCCTCCCCTTGTACACCCCACAGCCTCGGACGACCAAAACGCACATGACGCACACGCCCTCATCGAACGTATCCGCCTCGACATCAATGAGGCCAAAGACAATCTATCTAACGCCAAGGTTGCCCAAGCCGTGCAGAAAAATCGCCATCGCTCCGCGGAACCCGCCATTGCGGTCGACGACCTTGTCCTCCTCTCCACCAAGAACCGCCGTCGGGATTGCATCTCTCGCTAAGACAACCGTGTCACGAAATTCCTGCCACGGTTTGATGGCCCTTACAGAGTAATCGCGGCCGACCCGACAACATCGACATATACTCTGCAACTCCCCGTCAACATGCGCATCTCGCCCACCTTCCACGTCAGTCAGCTGCGCCCACACCGCCCAAACGACGACACCCGTTTCCTGGAACGCACCGCCCCCCTGCCAGAACCCATTCTCACACCCAGGGGCACCCTAGAACATCAAATCGACCCCATCATCGAGGAACGCAAGGTCGGTCGCGGCGAGCAATACCTCGTTCGTTGGGCTGGATTCGGACCGGAAGACGATGAATGGTTGCCGAGGAAAGAGTTGATAGACTGTGAGGCACTGGACGCCTGGGAACGGACCTTTTCTTCAAATGGGGGGCGAGTGTAAGCGTTGCATTCCACACCACGGTATACCTTTCGGGCCGTCTTCCTTTTGGATACCAATACCTCGATCCGCTCCCTCTTGTGCCACCCGTACCCACCATTTATATAGAGCGCTGTCGCCGCATCTCTCTTTTTCCCCTTCTTTCCTCTCTCAATACGACGCTTGTACCCGCTCTGTCTCTGCCCCTGCTTCTAAGTGTTACCGTCCCTCAAGGACGGGTTTCCAATCACCAGGGTATATCATCATAGGCAGAAACCCCCGTGTAGAGTACAGGAGCGCTATCCTAACAGAGCTCGATCGTTCACCAGTAAGTGCCAACGAAAGTAGGACGAACGTCTGTAAGTACGAGTCCAGGTCCATCAAAGTGTAACATCCACGCGGCCTACAAGGCAGGGGCTTCTCCAAAACACACGAACGCGTAGACGTGTCTGCCATCCAAACCAATAAGATGGAGAGAACACATCATGTCGCCATGGTTTGACGTGGACGCCTCGCGGATGTGTGTAGACCAACACGCAACGATCCGGCGACGCTATGTGCCGCCCCTCAAGAGCGGAAACGCTCTGGCCGTGGGACGTGGGACGTCGGCGAGATCGGTGAGGCCAATGGCGACACCACTGGCGACGCCGTCTGTCCGTCCAACGGCACGCTGATGTTATTGTTTCCTCGACCACGTGCCGACACGTACTGGCGCGGTGAGAGCGGGCTCTTGGCCTGCGTGCGGTCCTCCGCGAGGGGCGATGGAGGTGCATCATCGAACGGTCCCGTTTGGATGCTCCCGTCCATGCCAAAGTCGTCGATGATGCCGCGTGGGGGCGGGCGCTCAACCATCGCTTCGAGGAGCTGTGAGGTGGTGAGATTGGGAGATTGGCCGGGAAAGTGTCGACGGTAGGGATAGAAACCAGGACAGCGACAAAAATAGAGATGGAGACGAGACGTACCTCGCGTCGAAGGTCTTCACCCGCATATTCCCCCTCCATCTCCTCAGGCCCGAGTAACACCGTTCCCTTGCGGAATATCTCTCCCTCTTCCTCGACCCAGCTCTTGGACCTATTGCCCCATGTTCAGTACCCGATTTGAACATTGCCCAAAGCATACAGCCGTTAACGAACATACCTGTCGGTAGGCGAAGTCACCCGGAAGACTTCCTCTTCGCCTTCTTCCACGTCCATATATCTATTGTCGTCTTCATCCTCGTCCTCTGACTCGGAGATCATGAACGTGGGACTCAACACTTTCTCGAGTTCCTCTGGCTCCGGTTCCGCTCGTCCTTTGCCCTTATCCACGCGCGGCGTCAGCGGCAGACCTTCCTCCTCCCCCATGTTTACGGCAGGGCTCCGCAGGCCATCGACTTTCAACCCGAGGCCTTGCACACGCGATCGACGAGAGACGCGCGACAAAAGTATTTCGATCGCCCCGTTGAGTCGATCGCACAGTCCAAGTAGGCGCTCTAACTTGGATTCGTCCGCCGATGCCGCGCTCGATTGGATCTGAGCTGTCAGAGCCTCGACCGTCTCTCGAGCCCTGTCGATGAGTTCCTGTTCCGACCTACCCCCAGGTCCCAATTCACCACTGGGTGGCACGTTTCGCTCAACACTCGGTCGTGAAGCACCGCGCCCTTCGATCTCGACTTGCATCTGCGTGAGCAACGCCTCCGCGCGCGACATTAGATCCACCTACCAGATTCGATCAGTACAGTCAACCTAAAGCCCTACATGCTCACTCACCTTGCCGTGAACCCCATCTCCCATCCGGATCGACTTGGCCAGCTCGCTCTCCTCGATCAACCCCCACATCCCCTTCCCCGACCCTTTTCCACTCCCCTGCGTCCCTTGTTGTCCAGCCGGCGCATGTCCAGTCCCGGTCCCATTCCTCTGTCCATCCCCGCCCGCAGCACCCGCGCCAATCCGAGCCACCCTCTCAGCTTCCTCCGTGTTCCGCACGCACGTGTTCAAGATGTCACGGCAGATTCTAGCAAACTCTTCGTTGTCTGGCGGGATGTTGAGATCGAGGCAGCGCAAGACGTGGTTGGCTTTCAGGCCCTTGCCGAGCGCCATAACACCTGCGAGATCGATGTTGTTCGACGTCAGGTCGAGGTGTACGAGCGACGACGACTCGGGGAGGAACTCGGCGAGGGCGATGGCGCCGAGGGAGGTGAGTTGGGTCGAGGAAAGGAAGAGGCGTTTGAGGGCAGTGTTGAGGGTGAACGCCGTACGCAGCGATTGGATCTGGAAAGAAACCCATCAGAAGAGAACAAAGCTGAGAGTAACGAGGGTCAGGAAACCCACACCATCCAGAGCAGGCCCCGAACATGGATTTCGGCTGAGGTCCAGCGTCTCCAAACACAAATTGTATTTCTGGTCGTCTATCTGAGACCGAATGAACTTCAATGTGGTGGAGTAAACCCACCAGAGCTTCAGCGACCGCCATTAAACATTGCACGTCCAGCTTGTTCTCGCTCAGATTGAGGACCTTCAACGTTCGATTCCGCTTCAACACTTGCGCGAGGTAAGTCACCCCGGACTTGAAGAACCCATATCAACGCCCCTAGTCGCCAGCCACGCGCGCAATCCACGACTTACCCGAAGGTCGTTCCCTCTCAGATCGAGCGTTCGAAGTGCACCTAAACGCGGCAACGTGTCCAGCGCGCGAACCCTATCCAACAGCGCCACGCTCGGTCCATCATCGTAGCGTGCTGGTGCTCCGTTCATGCCCACATTATCGGGCTTCGAAGGAGCCGACACTGCATGTCGCGTTGTGACACCTCCCTGCGAGCTAGAAGTGATGATGGGGACGGGCTGGCCAGTGGCCGATAGTGGATTAGGTTGTTGCGTTGTATTTCGTTTCGATCGCGGGATGTACGGTGTATAGGTTGTTTGAGGACCCAAAACAGAAGGGTGTCGTGGAGGTGGGGGCATGGGTCCGGTACGTGTCGGGAGTGGCATATTAGTAGAAGTGGGGAGCGGAGAGGGCGGTGGCGACAGGAACACAGAGGAAGGGGACGACGTGGACGATAACGGACTTCCGGGCGGGGCGGTACCTGATCCCGGTACAATGTCGGGGTAGTCACGGATCATGAGGGCGAGCGCGACGGCACCCCCACCTGTCGCTGTTATCTTGTTATGTCGGAGAGATATGTTCCGCAAAGATGATGTCCGGACCACGCGGGCTGGAGCAATGCGTCACGTTTGGGAGGATCAGCGACGGAATATCACTCACCGAGCGCTTCGAGCCCATTTGGACGAATGGAACAGTCATCGAGGCGAAGGGAAACAAGGCCGGGTTGCGGGGCAGCTGTGAGACAAACAACAATGTATTCAACCGCTCTTTTATCCAAGACGGTAGATGAAAGATCTAGGAACTGTAGATTCTTGGTCTATCGCCAGAGAATCAGCACATGTCCTCTAAAAAGTGATACGAACGCACCTGCGAAGCATACGCCCCGATCACCTTGAATGCGGGCGGTTTAAGACGACGATTGGATGCGACAGACAGGTATTCGAGCGTCCCGGGAATCAGAAGCGCGTGTAAGATAGGTTTCAACTTCTGTTCGGGAATCAATCGTGATAGCAAGAAGCAGAAGGGACCGACACACTGATTCGTCCAAATCACATTCCCTCAGCGTCAGTTTCCGCAGTCCCCATTCGATATTGAACACGTCCGAGAGAATGGCGGCTGTAGTTGGAGTAAGCTGTACACCAGAGAGATCCAACGAGCGAGGTTTCGTCCCGGACGCGCGCTAGAAACGGCAAGTCACTTGGTTATGCGCGCCGGGAGCATGCGTATCTAGAACGCACTTTGAGTGCCGCAGAAACCGCGGGATCCGGTTCCTCCTCTCTGGATGCGCAGCATTCCCTATAAAACGATTCGACCTTGTCCAAATTCCACCATTCCTCCGTCTCGTTGGGGCCAATCGAGTTTCCTCTTACAATCCGCCAGCGGCGCTCTGACTCTTTTTCCTCGATGGCTCGTTTTTCGTCCCTGAGCGATGGGGACGATGGTGGATTCAGCGTCGATATCGGGTAGACGGTCGCGAGGTATGGGAGAATGAAGTGCGCTCTTTTCAGCGGCTTGCCAGCATCCTCTGAGACCGGCTGGGCCGGCTGTGTCGGCAAGAAGCCCTTGATACGGTTGAGGATCCCGGTCTGTGTTGGTGGTGGACGCTTGAGGATTGATTTTCCGGGTATTGGGATAGTGACGGCGGAGGACGATGGTGAACATGAGGAAGAGGTCGTCATGGCAGGCCTCGGGTTGCGTTCAGATCTAATGTTGACCGAATATTAGTTCGTATTCGCGCTTGTTCGACGTTGCACGCATCGAGCGCGGCGCTCGGCAACTTGAAATGGTACATGAAACCCTACTTTGGTACCGAACTAGGCTTGGCGACTTTCCCAGACTCTCTGAATTGAACCCCCTCCCCCGGATATCAGTGCTATAACGGTCAATTTGAGCACTTTCGTATGCAGCGCTAGCATTGCATGTAACTGAGACTCCAGCAGTGACACCTCTAAGACCCCAGCGGCCGCCGATTTTTCTGTGGGGGACAGACATGCCACGACCGAGTGTATCGTGCATTTTCGAGTTGTTTTGAACGATTTTCATCACATCGAGTCTTGTTTGGTGCCCTTGTGTTTCTCACTGTCTTCGATCTATACCTGTTGGCTCTTACCATCAGTGACAGCCTCGATGCGATAACTATCACTGCAAGGCGGTGAACGTGTTATCCTACGCGGTCCCTTCATAGATGGAAACTCCGGCGTAGGTCATGGCAGGACAGGGCAATGCTCTCGGAGCTGAGTGTCCGTCTATTCATGCCGTTATGAGCGTTGCAACCTTACCCTCATCCAGTTGCCATGTTAGTGCCTTTTGATCAAGAAGCCCTGCACTGTGTTGGGCAGTCTACCAAACTGGAACCTAGAGGACCTACCTTGAGATCCATTCCCTCGAGAACATTGCTGTCTCCCTCGCACTATGATAGTCACTCGACCCTTCCCATAACTTTCAAAATGAAATATCTAGTTTTGAGACTACACGGTCCTGCTCCTCCGCACCAGCGCTGTGCTGACCGATCATTCTTGCACTTTCGACACCCGCGGTCTGTTTTAGTAACATTGTTCTGCAGTACAACGGATGTAACGTTGAGGATTCCAACTCAATTCCAGTGGAAGGCTAGCCTCTGAGCGCCACCTACCATATGTTTCGGAATTTTGCCAGTGATGTGATGTTAGTTGGGAGCCACCGTGCGGGACACGACGTGGATACTGCAATCGCCGGTATTATTTTTTGTTTGAAATAATGCTTGTTTGTAGGTGCCCAGGTCAGGCGGAGGTATGCCAACCTCAGGCCTCAGGTTTACTCCAGTCGCTCAACGACTGTTACATCTGCCTCAACTCGCGGACCCACCTACCAACCCATGTTTTTCTGATACTCCTGCTTGCGACCCCCTGGCGTCGGAACGGGCGTCATTTCCTTTTCAAGAGGTGCCAAACCATTTCGCGGGTCGGAGTGACGATTCTTCTCCAACAGCGGGCCCGATCCAAACGACTGTATCAACCGCTGATCTTGAGGCCGCGTCTGCCAAATGACACCGTTGGCGGACAGTACAAAAGGGTTGCATTAGCTACGTGGCCGACCTCTCATGCTACGACATGGATCACCTGATCATCTGGCAGTTCACGTTGTGGCTCAACGCGACGCCGTTGGAAAACGTTATTTCTGACGTAGTTTGTTGGTCGCCTTGCTCCCGCTCCTTCGTTTGTCCTCCCTCTACAGCCGAAAGAACCGTTAATTTTTTGTATTCTTTGTCTTTGACTGCGTTTCGGAGAATGCGGAGCGAGTGGGTGTATCCTTATCAATATGGTTATCGCTTACGATATTGCCGACCCTTCTCTTTACGTGACGAGATGCGAAGTCATGATCGGCCGATAAACGTAGAGTTAGTTTGGGATCTAGAAATTCACCGTCTTGTACTGTACTGATTATCGATATTCGCGATAAAGGTCCATAGCTATCTAATCTGCTCGAAAGAAACTTATTGGGAGAGACATCTTAGCCCCGACAACTCCATTTCATACATGCCTATGCTCGTAGGTACCGCTGCCCGAGGTCTTCATGTGTCGTCTTATCTTATCCCCGACAATTATTGATGTCATGTGGGCACGATGACTATGAGCATCACGGTGTAAAGTGCTCTCCCCGAAGAAGGTAGATGATAGAACACTTGTTCGTTGGCTTTAGGACGGTTTTACTCATGGAGGATTCCGAAGTAGGCACATAGGGCCTCTTTCTGTTAGCTTATCCAGATCAATTCCGACCCGCCCATGATAACCTTTGTCGCATAGAGTCAAAGGTTTATCCCCAGAGAAACACTTATACCCGGCAGTGAGTGTGGTCGAGGGTGTAAGATTCGGTCTCTCTGCGATATCTGATCAAAGAGCAGACCTGTGAAGGTTTGAGGTGTACCTCTTTCGTGACATTAAGGGTATGGATGTGCGAATACGCAGATAAGGACAAACTTGAGCGTAAACGAGAGAAGCCGGGGTGTAGACGGCGGCGAGGGTGTCGGAGCTCCGCCGGGTATCCGATTCTCACGATGGCACGAAAAGCGCTCACAAAGTTTGTCTTTCGCTGCAGCGACCCCCTTCCAGAACCACGGCGGTGTTCGCGGCTTGGAGCAGACGAGGTACCATCATATGATCGAGGGATGCGACCTTTTGGATCAATCCATAGAACTGGTGTGGCCCGTCCGATCTGGAGGAATGAGTGAAGCGAGCAACGTGAGTACATAGTTCATTTCATTCTTCTGGTCCAAGCCACTAAGCACCGCAGACTTCGCAATGCATCAGCTGATACCGTCACCTGCTGCCATCAGCACTGGCAAAAGTGCACCATCTGATTCCCGCGTCCACGGCGTCATGATGGCACCGTGACAGTATATAGCCTTCTTCATCCGTCCTTCCTTTCGGCAGATCACAGTCAGGATGTCCGGAAACAGCACACAGGCCACGTACTCCCCTTCTCTGTTCAACGAGTACACCATCGCGTTCGAGGGCAGCTCCGTAGCATGTATCCTTTATGGTGGCTATTCCAATTCTTCGTTTTCTCATCTCCATTCGACTCAGATTTCTTCTGCAGGGGTGTATCTTGTTGTCACAGGATTCAATCTGGCAGTGCTTGGGAAGAAGAGATACCACATCCTCTTGACGTACACCATCGTCCAGCTAGTGTTCACCACGCTGTATTTCGCCGTCTCGCTCTACATCGCTCCAGAGCAAAGCCTCGGGATATTCGACATAATGAGCTCCTACACCCCGGATGCATTGTCACCATGGCCCTCCGTCATTGTGAACGTTTTCTTTGTCCTCAATACATGGGCTTCTGACGCATTTCTCGTTCGTTCTCTTCTTTCTCCATTCCGCGCGATCCTGAACGCAGTCCAGCTCTATCGATGTTATGTCGTCTGCATGGGGAACGTGTATGCGCGGGCATTTCCCCTGTTGTTGTACATTGCCACCGTCGGCACCTCGTTGGCCTGGCTTGTCGTCAGTTCCATCCCCGGCGCGGTCTACAGTACTCACGTCGTCCAAGTCGCCGGCATTTGCTACTGGTCCTGTTCCATCGCGATGAACATTTTTACGACGTGCTTCATCTCTGCAAAACTGTGGATGCATCGACGCACCGTTTCCAAGGCGCTCGGATCACAACAAGGCGTTTTTTATGTCGGATACATGGCAATGACGATCGAGAGCGCACTTCTGTACACAGTGTTCGTGATCATCGCGTTGGTGGTGTTCGTGTTGAACAGTCCACTCGAGAACGTGTTCTTTCCCGTGCTGGGCACCATCCAGGCATGTATTTCCCTTGTTTGATCTGTGTGGGTGCTCAAATCTCGGTATCCGCGCACAGGCGATCGCACCGTCATTGATCATTTATCGCATCGCGCACGGCTTCTCTTTCAAGAAGAACGGCGTCGAGAGTTTTACACTGGGGAGTCTGCACTTTGCGTCGTCGGTTCCAGCACCAGGTATTGTACGGCCGATCCAGGAGATGTTCGGTGGTTCAGGTACGACGCATGCCTGTTCAGGCGATAGTGACAAGGTCGACCTGGACTGCTCCGACTTGTCCATTGAAGAAATCAAAGAGGACGTCTAAGCTTTGCGGTTTCAAGGTCGGGCGGTAGTATATTCAGTTTTCATGGACAAACTCACACGGGAGTTGTTCATTGACGAGGCGCGAGGAAAGCGGGATGGAGGGGAACAAAAAGCATTTTCATATTGAGGTACATACCCCACGCATATCTTGTAGGAAACCAACGCGCAAAACGGCAACTGTCCATATCTAGTACCCGTCAACAATTTTCAACATGGGTCGAGCACGAGTCCGAACCGAGCTACATAGGTAAAGGTTCTACGAGGTTGTGCCAACCATTTTTGCCCAGCAGTGCCTGCGACGTGGCAAAACGGCAGATTTCTGCCAACAGTACTATCAATGATAGCTTACGCACTTTACCCGCCTTCTGTTGATCTGATGGTGAGGGGGCATCAATGTCGCTCTATTTCACTTGCGCGGTTAGCACTCACTCTCTTGCAGCAACGGAGGTACCTGGCACCCCTGCAAAACAGCTCGTTTGTATGCCCTCCAGTATGGACCGTTTTACGGCATCCCACGACAGGCTGTATGCACTGCCGTTGGAATAGAATATACTAAGTCGTGAAGGACGGGCGAATCTCACCACGGGTATGTCAGATATTAGATGCGGGGGCAAATAGGGACAGCACATGGGATATGATTGGAAATAGTCCTGGCAAGGCCATGAACGATCTACGAGTTGGCTGGCGGCAACACTTGCAACAATGGCAGCGATGGGGAGAAGAGGAAAAATACGCAGGTACATGTGTTGTACGCTGTGGTGGATCTGCGAGTTGAGGAGAGAATGAAATCCTGAGCATCATCTGCATATAAAACCCAATGTAATCTGTTGCTGCCGCCTGACACGGAAGGCGCCCACTGAGTGGATAATACGGGAAAAGTAGCCGGGGTGTCCACTCACCCATCGCCTGTAACGAGGTGTGTTTACTATTAATCGTGTTCGATTGAAGAGACTTAAACTCAACTGAATTCTGGTTGGGGATGACTCAGGCGCTTGAGTTACGAATATTCGCGTCCAGGATATGAAGTGCTCCCGGCGTGGCAGCAGCGTTTGAAGTCAGATGCTTCCGTGGAAGAACCGTGATTATTGGTCCCGTTGACGAACCCTCAAAACGGATTTTGGGGAGGGTATTAAACCCAGACTTACACCACGGGTAGCACTGGCTCCTAGTTAGTCTGGTGACCAGCCCGTCTATGAGGCACGTGCCGCGATCCTGCAGATGAGGCAAACCCGTCGATAGACGGTCTGGTAAAATTTGTTGCAGGGCAAAGGGGATTGCGGATTCGCCATCGCACGTGATCTTCGACCAATGAAAGAATGGGTGTTTTTGTGGATAAAAATAGAGAAAACGATTATTTTCCAAACAAATAAATCGGGTAAAAATAACCCCTAGGATGCGCGACAGATCATGCTCTCGTTGTTCTTCGTTTGATCATGGACGTCCACACGGTCGTAAAGACAGTCCTCGACGTCCCCCTGCACCTCATGTATGCAGTCGTGCATATATGCATTGGTGACCAGCTTCCTGAAGCCTTTCTTGCAACTCTAAATGATACAGACAAGCTTGATGCCCTCAAAGCGTGCATAATTGTCCATGTCCTGTCATTCGAACATATCATTCCATGGGAATTTCAACTTCAAACCATGTTGGAAACTCTAAATGGGCATGATTCCATCACAACAGCAGGCACCAGCAGCAGAAAGACCCTCTGCATCCTAATACCACTGTGGCTTTGGCTGAGGATGATGTTGGTCACTATTTTGCCTCTCAAGCATCTGCAGATCACACAGGTATGATTATTTGGGCCATGATGTCTCTCTTCAATGTCCACATGTCATGTCTGCTACTATTTAGATGTCAGGGTGTGAGAAGTACCACATCAAAACAATTGTAATTAATGGTCACAATCACTTGATCTACACAATGAGAAGTGAGGTTGCACAAGAGATTCATGAGTGATGGAAAGGAAATTGTGAGATCACATTGAGCAAGTGCTTCAATCATTTGCTTTGATGCTCCATTTATTCACAAGAACAGCATAAATGGGGTAGCAAAGTATAGGCTCACATTTGAGCAAAATTTTGCAAGCTGTGTGACAATGATCTAACCAGGCTATGTATATCAAGAGAATTTAGGATTTAAAACTAGGTACAAGATCAGTTCATACCATACATGCATTCTTGATAGTATTTTCTTTGGTAGCATGAGCCATTTGAGAGGCACTTGTAAGAAGTTTGCTGAGAATCAGTGCAAGTCCTGACACTGCTGAGCCAACATTTGAGGAGATGTCCCATGTGGTCAGAAATTTGGGTGTGATTTTGGCTGTTGTTAGTTGCATCTTGTGCTTGATGTTCTTCATCTCATAGAACACCTTCTTAGTGTTAAGACTGGATCTCCTCTGCTCAAACTCCAGTTGGAGATTGGAGGTTGAAGGAAGCGAATGGCTGGAGATGGCCAGAGGTCTGGAGGAGTAAAGGCTTGATGCATGACTTGTGTGTCACATCTCTACACTGTCATGACCTTCTTGGTTGGAGACACATTGGAGGATCTGGAGTAGGATGAGAGGAGAGTGTCTAAGATGATATTTGGGCTGAGGCTATCTACATACAGAGTCGGAGTATATATATGGAGGAAAGTTGAAGGGTATGTAAATAGGTAAGTTGGAGTCAGAGAAGTCATAACTGGAGCAGTGCACTGGGTGTGCAGCTCACTGGAGCTGTGCTGCACAGGGTTGAAGGAAACATAGGAGTGAGACTAATCTATGTAGATACAGAACAAGGGGAGTATATAAGGATATCTATGATAAGTTCAGAGTTTTCAGAGATCAGGAGTTGGTGAGATGTCACTGGAGGTATTAGTGGAGTTGTTCTGGAGATCAGAGTTGACTCGAATGTATGGGATACAACACTTAGTGACATTAACCACTGCATGTGATTCTATCCAAGATAAAAGATGCAGCAAGCCACAAGGGTTTTTAAAGTTACCAGTCTTTTGATGGTTCAGCAACTGGACCTTTGAACACTACTCATAAATAGGCTGATCATCAGACTAGCTCCTAGTAGGAATCTAACATGATGCTTTCTAAGTCAGTGCAAACTGGTAGTGGAATGATGCATGACCCCACACTGTAGCCATTGTTATAATACTGTTGTTGTGTTACTGTTGTGGCCATCACTGCCTTTGTCACATTGGTAGCCATCCTGAGCTCAGTGGTAGTATCACTGCTGTTGCCATCAGTTGCTACTTTGTGGTTGAAGTTGCAGCCCCTGTGTTGTGGTGCCATCATAGTAATGCTGCCCCATGGTCTGTCACTGTTGTGGCCATCATGATGCTTATTATCAAGGCCATCACAACCCTTGTCATGTTGACAGCCATTCTGGGACTGCATTAGCCCTGCAATCTTCTAGCCATCTTACATTAGGAATTTAACAAATGTCTTATGTGAGCTTGTATGGCACTTATATCAACTTACGAAGCTAATGTGACTCATCACACATGGCTAAGCATGCTGAGCAGATTAACACTGGCAAAATGACAAGTTCATTTGGGAGCCCCATCTTGCCTGTCTTATGAGTCTTAGAGTGCTTGACATATCAACAAAAAGGTCTAGATTAACAGTCACAACATAACAAAGTCATAAATACAGCAAAACAAAACAAAACAAAACACAGAGTCATGTATGAACAACATAATATCCAGCCTAACAAGCATGGTGGAAATTGGGTATGTGACCACAGAATATTTGCCACTAAAGAAACTATAGTTAGTAATGCAACTGACATGTCAGTGGGTAAGAATGATTTACCATCAGTGAAAGGTGAATAAATCATTGTAGTCACTGTTGTCTCCCAAATTCAATGTAGCAGGTGTTGACATAGTGTTCTGCATGTACTTCAATGTCTTGTTGGTGATAAGCTTAATCTCATCATGGCATGGCCATCACCATCATCCTTATTGTGACACTGCAGTGGGAGCTGTCAGAATTGTTGCATTGCCAATGCCACTGCCCTCCTTGTTGTTGCTTGATGGTGGCCATTGTCTTCTCTGTGACACTGCTGTCCTTGTAGTTGCACAGCCATCATCTTCATCTTCATCATGACACCACTGCTGCTGCCATCCTTGTTGGAGTCAGTGCTGTACTGTTCACATTGCTGTTGTTGTCATGTTGGGCATGCAGGGATGGCAAGAGGGCCAGAAGGGCATGTAAAAGAGAGCACATGGTGACACTGTCATTTTCAATGTGCCAGTGCCTTGTCTTCATTGTGATGATGCTTCCCCTATTTTCTTCAATACACCAGTGCCACAATCTTTGTATGTCATCCTCATTGATGCACTACCATCATCTTCAGCAAAGCATGGTTATCAAGGAAAAACAAGGCACTCATTAGCACACAAGTAGAAAGAGAGTGTGAATGAGATCCACAACAAGAAGATAGTACCACCATGTGAATAAAACATTCCAAGGGTAATGAGCACACTGAGTGGGCAAGAAAAAAAAAGAATCAGTTCATTGACACCACAAAAGGCACCACAAACAGTATTGAATGCTGTTGATGCATCATCCCCACTGCTGCTGGCACTGCTATCATTGTCATGGTGTGCTGCCACAACTGCCACCATGTTTGTTACTGCAAAGACCCTGCTGCTGCTGATGTCATAGCTACCTTCATCCATGCATCAGTGACTTGATGGCATTATTGTCATACATCTGTGTTGAGAGTCTTGGAAGTTGAATGAACATTAAACTTTGAACTTCAACTCAAAGGCCAACCCATGTCATGTCATGTAAAGTTTGAAAAACATTTGCATTTCCTCTCATTGATGCCTCAATGCCTCATGCCTGCACCTTAGGCACTTCAGTCAATGAACCAGACAACTTATCAAGGTGACACAGAGATCTCATGTCCTCAGTGATATGGTCCTGTTGGTGGAATTCTGGATTGAGTAGGGAATGCAGTGCCAACAGTGATTTGAAGGTAAGCCTCCATCTTCTTGTTGAACTCGGTCACCTGGCCATTTACACTGTTCTCCTGTGGTCTTTCACCCCTGTTGACTTGAAGCCCTGCTTCTTCCTTCCATAGCATCTGAAATGAATGTCAGATTCTTGAGGTCTTCATTGAGTGGAGCTTTCAGACTCTTTGCACTGGCATCAACCTGATGGTTGATCTGTGTGTGTTTCTTGTGTTTCTTCTTTGATTTTCATTTATTGATCATCATTTTCCTTGCAGCCACATGCCCTTTAGTCCCTCTTGTCACCTTCAGACTGTAGAACTCTAATTCTCTCTTACTGAGGTAACCTGTATGTTCTTAGTAAGTCACTTATTGTCTAAGCCTAACTCCAGAGCAACTCTGATACAACTCCGCAGGAGCTCCAACTTGTTTTGTGCATCCTCTGCTCTCTTTTACTTTGGAGTTGTACTTTATATATTCCAGAAACCTTTTTGACACGTCATATTTTTCTAAGTGTGTTGTATGATTTTCTACAAGTCATACAACTTATTTTCCTTTATGCACTATTCCTTTCTCATCCCAAGCTATTCCTAATGCATGTCACTTATTCTTGCTTAACTCCAGTCTGAAGTTGCCAGAGTTGGTACATGCTAAAGAGAGGTTGAATGATCTAGACTGCTATAGATTTCTGGATAGAAAACTAGCAGGTCAGCAACACAAAGAAAGAAAATGAAGAAATGATTGGTTCATTCCAGGGGGAATTTGTAGAGTAGAGCTCCACAATAGAACCACAGAACTTGCAGGAGGTGAAAGAAGGACAATGATCTGGAAGAGCTTCTAATGCTTCAGACATGGCTGATGAGCACAGGACTTGATTCTTCACAGATCAGGAGAGAAGGCTGAAGAGATGATCACAGACACAGCTGGATCACTGATGATAATGAAGAACTGAACTTGAGATAGACAGATGATAGATGGTTGATTCAATGAAAGATTGTCCTGTGCTGTGTGTGAAACACAACTTTTATAGTCTGGGCACACCCAAGACTCTAAATACATGTAATGAGCATGACTGGATTGAAAACTGGATAATTGGATCTACCTATCTGGTGACCAGAATGATGGAACCAGATCAACCAGATGTACAAACAAAAGTGTCCAGTGTAGTAAAATGAAGGTTTGACTTACCAACAGATGATGGATGAGGACAGATTGGATTGAATATGATGTTCTGAATCACACAGGATATGCCAGATATGAGAACAGGAAACTTCCATCCCCTACAGTGCACATACCATTTCACTATTTAATCTTTTGCCTTTTTTCAACTCACCTCAGTTGTGATTGCTCTCTGGGCATCTGGCTGAGGTGAGGTCCATCATACATTTTACCCATGGCTGTTCTGATAGTATGTAGTACTGGGCACTACTGCCCTTACCATAGATTTTGACACTTATATTAGTGGTAAAGTAGTAAGTACCTGTATGTCCTCAGTAAGTCAGTGAGAACATAGTAAACTAGCTACTGTCCGATGTAGGTATGCTTATATAAGCTACCAAATTCATCTATGGGAAATATATCCAACACTCCCCCTCAAACATGGAGGTAATGTTTGTAAGTATGCAGCATCTAATTGTTATGATCAGTTCTTTTCTTTGCTTATTGCTTACATATGCATGGGTATAAGTCCCAACTTGGATGTTTATTTCTTTTCATTGCTGACTACAATACCATGACTCATTGTCTGTTTCTATTGCATTCCATGTGATTCCACTCCACTTGCTCAGTCAGCAATTCCTTCCATTGCATTCTGTCACATTCTATGCCTACCCTAAACTTCCTTACATATATAAACCCATGTTGTCATTCATGTAAACCTTAGTCTGGTCTTACCTTTCTACCTTTCACCTTTCCACCTTTTACTTTCACTTTGTACCATCACCCTTGGAATACATCAGTGTTCCCATTCTGTGATACAGGTCCAAAAGTAGCCTTAATACCTTCTCACTCTCTGTCACTGTGAACCACCCTTAAGTGGGAAGTCTTTGTCATCCACCCTTCAGTGGGAAGTCCTTATTGTTCATCGCTGATAGTTGCTGAACTCCTTGCCACTGTTAACTTGGTAGTCCTTCATCATCTGTCCTCATTAGTAGGCAGACTCCTTGTCCACTGTTCACTCGGTAGTATCTCTCATCGCCAAACCTCACTAGTAGGTAGGCTCCTCGTAGACATCTTGCAATCATCAAGTGCTATCACCACTTGTCCACAGTTAAGTCTGAAGCCCCAAAGGTTCTGTGTTCACCCTTGTTTAGGTCAAACGTAACACTAATGCAGAGGTTAATGAAAAGATATAATACCTCTCAGAGTTCCACCATAATGAGATATGTATGTCTGTGTGTCCAAGTTGACTTGTGGTTGATCTGATGTGTGATGCTGGAGTGGTTGCCCAATTTGATAAGTCATGGCTTGCAGTGCACTGGGTATGTGTGCAGTCAGCTCAATTGACTCTGGTGTTGTCACCTTTGCATGTCATGATCTATAAATCAATATATGGTTTATTTAGTCTATTTACAGCCTGTCATAGGTGTTTTATTTGTCCGACTCAATCTTGACATGACCATAGAACTTGGTGAGCATATTGCACTCGACTGGCTCTTCTAGGTAGCATCCTGAGGCATCCTCATTGATGTGGTGAATTTGGATTGTTGGTTAGTCATCTGCAGTGCTCAGGAGGTGGTATAGGAGGTCTGGGTACATGCACTATCTTGTGCTTGTTGTGTCCACACTGACTTGACTTGCATGTAGCTGGTGGTCATGTTTTGACTTGTTTTGAGTTGTGCTGTGTGCTGCTCCTTGCACCATCCATTCTCTGTCTTCCTCTGCCTGGTCTGATCTGGTCTCCATTGCTCCATCATCTCCAGTTGCCTCTGACATCTCCTGATCTGATCTCTTTGACTGAGCAGGCTTTTGTAACAGGAGGGTACAAGGGTACTCCTGTTGTGCAGGGCAGAGAAAAGAGAGGTGAGTTGAGGATGCTCACCAAGATAGAGACTAAAGTTCTTGTGACCAAGTTTGGGTTAGGTGAGATTGATGAGATCAACCCTTGTAGAGCTTCTTAGAAGCTTGATCTCAAGGGGAAATGAATCTCATTATTAATTACATCATGGCACTTATCACCTTTAAATACATCCAGGAATGTGTATGTACTTGTATGTGATGTAGCTAGAACAAGGTCAATGATGTCAGAATGACATCATAGAATCAGTCATGCTGCTTCACTTATTCCAAATAGGTGGAGTTGAGTCTGAATCAATCCAACATAGCAGTTGTGGAGCTAGAAAAGCTTCAGATCAATAACATCATAGCTGAGTCATAAAGACTGCATCTAGATCATCATATGGTCAATCCTGAAATGTAATTGAGTTTACACTTTAATTAGGTTTGACTGATCTGTCAGTCAAGCCCAATAGTTGACCTATATCTGTTGTAACATGAATAATGTATTATCACTATGGTCTGCCTGTATTAACAGAGCACAAGACCTAGTGTTTGATTCACAGAATCTCAACAAAGGCATGGCCAATATACCTTTTCTTTGGAAATCTCTCAAAATATGTGCATGGTTTTTCAAATTCAGGAGCATGCCACACAATTGCCTTTATACCTAGTGTGTGCCTTAAATTACATCCATCATGACTCCTTACTGATATGAATGTGGCTAACAGTTACCTGAATCAATCAATAAGTTGCTTGCAACTCTTTACTTAGACAAGAAGAACTATAATGTTATTTTGATTCACTGCAAGGAAGAGCTCTTTTATGCAGTACAGACCACCCTACCTGATGATTATTTTATAACTGCATATAGGGATGGCACTGTGATTACATGCTATGATGGTGTAAAGCATCAAATTTTCTCTAGAATATTCACATATTCAGCAGATTATCCAAAGAAGTATGGAGTCACAGACTTCCTATTTGCCATATGTAACTGATACATCTTTTTTCTAACCACCAGAGTTATCATTGCCACCATCCAGAATATGGGCAAATTTCCTTGTTCCTGCTGCCTAGTTCCAGCTTCCCAGTTTGCACATGTTGGGTGGCTGAGCAATGTTACTGCACAAGTCAAGCATGCTCACAGGTATTTTGAGCAGAAGGTCAAGGCAGCAATGGATGCAATCTATCAGTCTGATTCAGCAATCAAAGGTACTGCTGTTGAAGCTTTACTGAAAGAACTCTCACTTGTACTGACCATTGTAAGTCACTGAAGATGTGTAATACAAACTGTCAGATCCATCAAATTGAGCTGCAAATCTTTTATAGAATGCATTTTTTTACCATCTTTCACCACTGGGGTTCAACCTCTATCTGACACTAGTGGTGGATCTGTTTCATGAGTTCAAACTTGATATCCTCAAAATGGTTCTGACACATCTAATCCACATACTCAACTCCATAGATTCAAGGAATGTGGCTGTTATAAATGATAGGTGGGCCTCATTGATTTGTTGTTGGATGGCCTTAGCATCTGAAGATCACCTAAATAGATTCTTTCATATACCTTCCTTTGGAGTTGACTCTATTTGGCACTTTCCAAACAATGTTGGTGCTATGAAATTTTGGGTGGCATGACATTTCAAGAATGTACTTCAGGTGTGCTCAGGCTGACTTACATGTAATCCTATGGTTGTAATATAGGATATCCCTTGTAGTGTTCAATTTCAGTATTTGAGAGCCTTTTCCTGGGAAACATGATGACATCATTAGAGTTCTGCTCTTTCACCTGGCTGAGTAGCACACTCTTGCAAGGTTGTGCATTCACACTGATGACTCACTCAAGCTACTCCAGCATGCTCTTAGAATACTCAGTGCACAGCTCTGAAAGTTTGAACAGGTAACTTGTCCAGCAATAAAGATCAAGGAACTCCCATCTAAAACCCAAGCATGACTGCAAAGAAATGCTACTGCCAACACCTCTCCTCATGAGAAGCACTTCACTCTGACAACCTGCAAACTCCACTCCCTTGGTGATTATGTGCCAATCATCAAGTTATATGGGATAACAGACTCATACATGACACAAATTGTGTGTTTTATTTAATGCTTTTCTGACTCTGTGGGCTGAAAATTTGCTCTGATACTAGGGAGAGCTGTCACATTAACTTGTCAAACAGTTCTATGCACAGACAAACAAGAGAGACCCTATGAAAAAATTGATGCAGAAAAAGAGGTGCCATACACAATTCAGGCAGCAGAATCAAGCAGAAAACCTGCTTGAGAGCGAGCCTGCATGTGATGTGAATACTGACATGGAGTCAGCACACTACATGATGGCACAATCAGCATCAACCCTGATCAATATCCCCAAGCTTCTGGAGGATAATGATACTGACCCAGCTATCAAGGTGATCTAATACTCAGAACTTGTGCCTCTCTGAACTCTAGCACTGCAGGATTTCATTCCTAAACTCAGGGATTGCATTCTTGCCCACTTGTATGACTATGACTGACATGTATAGAGGATTAGTGGATGATAACAGGCAGACGAAAGCAATGCAAGTAAGGGAAAAAAGTAACAGCCAATATAAACTAGGCATCGATGTGTATATAGAGAATCTGTTGATCAAATGGGATACTGTCCACCAGCATCTTCATGGTCTTGTTCAACACATACACAGCACTGTGAGTATGATTGAGATGACCTGACTTGTCCTTCACATGCTTGTAGAACATCAAAGCAATCTTTGTTGCCACAGCATTATCCACTGCCCACATCATCCCAATGACAGAATGAAAACCAGCCAACTGCATTGCTGATGGGAGATGAATGACCTTGTCCTGGCTCTCTTCATCTCTGACAGCCGTGTGGCATGCAGAAAGATATGTGAATTCTATGTTCTTCAACTCAGATCCCATGATGTCTTTGAAAGTGAGTTGCCCATCATGGAGAGTAAATGCTGTGTCCAGCAGGTTTGTCGGGTTCAGGACACTGTGACAAGCAAAGTGAATTCACTCATTTTTAACAAGCTCCTTGGAGATGTGAGAGATGGACAACTCCATATCCTCGACCTGTGTGAACATGGCATGTCCCTCAACATGCTGAATGATGATGTCTAGCTTGCCACCCACTGAATCAACTTCTTTCTCATTGACCTCTGCATCACTGACCACAAGAAAACATTTCTCATGCATCACAGGAGTCAATGGATTGTTCCATCAAGCATAGATCAGAGTTGTGATCAATGGAGTATAGGATGAAATGTAGAAATCAGAAAGATTGGTTTGCCCCATCTGATATGGTCCCACAGCATGTAACAGCAGGTGGGAGAACTCGGCAGTGGGGTACCACCAGATATGCAATGGAGTTGAACAGATTGACTGGAGGATGTTGATGATGAGAGAGATGACCTCATTTCAAAGTTCACACAGGATATGACCAAGATCCTTTGCCACATCCACAGCTCTTGAATCCAAAGTCAGCATCTGAAGCTCTGATGACAGTCCTCATATGTGGAATTGTGTAATTTGTAATGGAATATGGATGGGATCTCAATCAACAAAAATGATAAAAGCATCACAATCATGGTGGCTCGCATTGACTATAATGATGGGCCCAGCAGTGGCAGCACATTGGAGTCCAAGGAAGAGTGGGGGAGGAGGAAAGATTTGAGTCTGGGTAACTTGCAGATATCTGCTACAACCATATGGATTTTGAGATTGAGCTGGCGGAGTCAATCAACTGGATCTGTGTCAAATGACTGGAAAGCTGTCATATTCCATCCTAACCCCAATTCCCACACCTCTGATCATTCCTCCAATACCCCCTATGCCACCTCCGACTCCGACTTCCTCATTTCTGGTCTTCTCCAAAGGACTCCATCCCATCATCCATCAGACATCCAATACCAGAACCCCTTCCCTGTCAGACCAATTATGATTGGTTCAGATCTTGTTTCCTCCTATGTTCACTCCATTCCTCTGACCTATGCTCCATTCCTATGATTACTTCTGTGCTACATTTCATTTCCTAGACCTATGTACATCGCCTCTCAGTACCCTATGATCTTCAATCATTGTTGTACCTTTACATATGGTTCCCTCCATTCTCCGTTCTGGACTCCGATCCAATCCCTCTGTATATAAACCCAAGACCTCTGCATGTACTCCTTAGTTTGAATATTGATGTTGCTTGACCTCTTTATTGAAGTCACTCATGATGTTTTCTCTCCTCTGAACTCCATCCAATCCTGATGAAGTTTCCTTCCTTCCTTTATCCTCTTCACTTGTCCCTCCTATCTCTGAAATGAGGACCCGACAGTAGGCAAGGGCACGACACATAAGTCCTGCACCAAGTCCTCACCCCCATAACCCCTCATCTCTGCCCCATTCCACCTTTGTCACCTCCACACATCACTCCATCTCATCTCTGTCAGACCTCCAGCCCTTCCTGCATCCTTTCACCCCAGAGTTGACTGATACACCTCAGACCTCCATCGGACAAAGCCCCAGAGGAGTTTAGCATCCTGACAAAAGCTCAATTTGCATTGTGGACAAGCAAACTCAGGCGAGCAAACTTGTCTGCTAGCATCTTTCCTGCAGTACCAGAGGCAATAACATCATCCAGTTGGGAGTGGAAACAGGTGAGCTGGTTCCAAGACATAGCCCATCCCCATTTTAGCAGTTCCACCACCTTCCTGGGATTATTGTCATGGAGACATGCCAAGAATGCATCCACAGAAAGGTGCAATGACTGCCATTTGAGGATCAGTTTATATTTCAGCAGTGAAAGTAAGGTGGCAAGATACTGAGTGAGTAACCACAGGGATGTTTTGTATGCCAAAATGGTCAAGGAATGGCAAAATTCTTCTGCCACCTCAATGCATGCTTTTACTGCATCAAGATCTATCAAAGACACTACCTCTGGTCGAGTCATCAACTCAACATAGAGACTGAATAGCTCCTCTCTATCCTCTAACTGGCCTGACTGCACTAAACAAGTACATGGATATTCAGTGAGTCCAACCAATGCTTCTGAACATGAGGGATGACCAGATGGAAGTATTTCGAGGGCTTCACATGTGAGGAGGATGGTATCATCAAGGTCCACCATCTTTTCAAGATGTTTGTGTCACCTTGAGAGGTCAGCTGCAAGATCCCTCAGAGTCCTTGACTGCTTTGCATGCCCTGGAGGACAGAGGTCAAGAGCTTCACACCTGAAGGCAATGGCTTCTTCCAGATCTGCAATTGCTTTCAGTTGTTCATACTGCACAGAGAGGTAATCTGCAAGCAAATCTACATAATCAAACCACTCCCAGTGTCCTGGTGAACAAAGGTCTAGCAACTTGTGCATGAGGACAATGGCACTCTCAAGGTCTTCCACTTCCTGAAGTCACTTATACTGCACAAAGAGACAGTGCACAAGATTGTGCAAACATAATGACCAATGTGGATGTCCAGGTGGGCAAAGGTCAAGCACTTTCTGCACGAGAGCAATGGCATCTTCAATGTCTGGCAATCCTCTGAGTTCATCAAACCAACAGGAGAGGTCTATGGCAAGGTTGTGAAAATATACTGACTCCGAGTCTGCATGTCCTTGTGGGCAGAACTCGATGGCTTCGGGGTGGAGGGTAATGGTGTTTTCCAGATCCACAGTCGCCCTGAGGCGCGTGTACCGCAGGTGAAGAAAGTGCGCGAACCTGTATAAATGGTCGAACCGTTCTGGATGTCCTTGTGGACAA
>JBBPTO010000686.1:0-24332 GCA_038094155.1 Pulveroboletus cf. aberrans
CCTATTGATGATAGAGAGGACTATGCAGACTTCAAGTTCAATGATGGTGCTATGTCGAACATGACTGGAGAGCCCTATGGGGATTATAAAGATTTTTGAAGTTGGCGACTTCAAGTCTACTAAGGGGGTAATGTTACGATTTATCCCAGACTATGCTTTTTCCCTTGACTTACCGCTTACATACGCATGGGTATAAGTTCCAACTTGGACGTTCTTTTCTTTTCATCACTGACTACGATACCATGACTCACCATCCATTCCCTTCACACTTCACATGCCTCTCATCACTTGCTCAGTCAGCAATTTCTTCCACCATATTCTTTCATGTTCTGTGCTTGCACTAAAGTTCTTTACATATATAAACCCACTTTGTCACACTTATGTTCCTCAGTCTAGTCTTACCGTTTACCACCATCTACTTCACCGTATTTTACCTCCTCTGCACCATCATCAGAATACATCATTGTTCCCACTCTGTGATACAGGCCTCAGGATAGCCTCTAATACCTTCTTACCCTTTGCTGACAACTCTTGATTGGGAAGTCTCCCTCATTGACCTCGTCCCCAAGGTCTCCTTGTCACGACCGCCTATGCGGGAGTTACCACCGTTAACTTGGTAGTCCTTGTTGTCTGTCCTCAATCGTAGGCAGACTCCACCATCCACCGTTAACTTGGAAGTCCTTGGCTGCCATTAGCTCAGTAGCAACCCTTGTCGCTGAACCTCGCTAGTAGGAAGGCTCCTTGTAGATGCCTTGCAATCATCAAGCTCTGTTGCCACCTTGTCCATGGTTAAGACCACAGTCCTCATGGTTCTACACCTGCCCATCCCCAGGTTGGCCATAACAATTTGTATATCTGGTCAATCCAGTTCCATTGACCTGGTCACCAGATATGTTGATCCATCAATCTGGTTTTCAATCTGGTCATGCTCTTTACATGTATTTAGAGTCTTGGGTGTGCCCAGACTATAAAAACTGTGTTTCACACAGAGCACAATATCATCTATCTATCTGCCATCTATCTTCCATCCATCTTGAGTTCAGTTCTTTGTCATCTTCAGTGATCCAGCTGTGTCTGTGATCATCATCATCATCCTTCTGTCCTGATCTGTAAAGAATCAAGTCCTGTGTTTGTCAGCTGTATCTGAAGCATAGGAGCTCTTCCAGATCATCATCCATTTCACCTTCTGTAAGTCCTGTGGTTCTCTTCTGTGGAGCTCTACTCTACGAATTCCCCCTGGGACGAACCTATCGTCCCTTCATTTTCTTTCTTTGTGTTGCTGACCTGCTAGTTTCCTTTCCGGAGACCCATAGCAGTCTAGGTCATTCAACATCTCTTCAACGCGCGTCATTAAAGTCTCGCGTAATTATAGGTTTCCTCGTGCGCCACTGTTTGAGGGGGAGCCAAGTACAGACAAACAGTGTCCCGAAAACGGACCTGGAATTAAAAGAATTGTACACGAGGACAAGTATCAGCCAAATAAAAGACAAAAGGTAGTACACAATGAACGTCAGCAGGAACTACCCCCCTTAATAGAGGAGGATGAGGAGGATAATACTGACTCTGAGTCAGATCCCTCCGAAACAGAAATGACATCAGCCGAGCGAGTATTCTTAGCATTCAATGAAAGTATGCTTGCCGGAAATGATCCAAAATCCCTAAAAGAGGCCAAGAGATCACACGATTGGCCTGAATGGGAAAAAGCGATCCAAACTGAGCTAGATCAATTAGAAAAGACTGGTACGTGGAAGCTAGTCGACCCCCCGAATGATAGACAACCCATAACAAATAAATGGGTATTTACTAAGAAATTTAACAAAGAAGGGGAACTACAGAAATATAAAGCTCGATTGGTTGCACGAGGCTTCACACAGGTACCAGGAGTCGACTACAATGAAACTTTCTCACCAGTTGTCCGACTAGAAATGATACGGACTATACTGGCATTAGCTGTCCAAAACGACTGGGAAATCCAGCAAATGGATGTAAAAGGAGCTTATCTAAACGGTAAGCTAAAGGAAGAAATATATATGGTACAACCCGAGGGTTTCAATGATGGAACATCTCGGTTATGCCGATTAATAAAAACCCTATATGGACTTAAACAGTCCGGTCAAGAATGGAATGAGGAGTTTGACACACAACTTCGGAAAATAAATTTCCGATGTCTATGAACAGACCCATGTGTCTATATACGACGCATAGGAGATAATATTCAGATCGTCACCGTATGGGTAGATGACCTTCTCTTATTCGCCAATAGTCAAAAGCTCATGAACGAATTAAAACGTGAGCTCAATGGTTTATTTGAGATAACCAACCTTGGCGAGCCGAATAAACTCGTCGGGATCGAAATTACTCGGAATCGACAGGAGCATAGTGTGACCATCAAACAGACACGCTATATTGAGTCCATACTTGAAAAATATGGTCTACAAGATGCTAATAGTGTATCTACTCCTCTCGATCCGAATATTAAACTCGTGCCACGTGAAGGCAGCAGCCAAAATACTATGAGTAATTATGCATCCCTCATAGGATCGATTATGTATGCTGCTGTCGCCACACGACCTGATATAGCACATGCCGCGAACACATTGTGTTCATTCAATTCTAACCCTGATATGCAACACTGGAGTGCTGCTAAGAGAGTACTACGGTACTTAAAAGGCACAAAAGATATCGGGATCACCTATAAACAGAATGAAGGACAATCCGTTATAACCGCGTATTCAGATGCTAACTTCGCCACTGAACCTGGTTATTATTCACATAGCGGCTATGCCTTCATCATGAATGGGGGCGCGATCACGTGGTGTTTTAAGAAACAGACGCGTATCGCGACTTCAACAACAGAAGCCGAATATGCTTCAATGGCTCATGCAACCCGAGAAACTGTTTGGTTAAGAAACTTACTAGACGAACTCGGATGCAAACAGAATGAGCCTACTCTCTTATATGGAGACAATCAATCTGCGATTAAATTAACGCAGAATCCCCAGTTTCATCAACTATCTAAACATTTCCTGCTCGACCATGCTTACACACGAGAAAGAATGCGTGGCGGTGATATTCGTGTTCTTTATTGTAACACGACGGATATGATCGCTGACATAATGACCAAGTCACTGCCGAGGCAGAGACACCAAAAACACACCTCCTCTCTCGGACTAAGCACGCCTTGAGGGGGAGTGTTAGAATCCAAGCCGAGCTGCCGAGTATCGGAGAATATATACATTGACATAGATAGTAATTGTCTCACTAAGCCGTATATAAAGACGGCCGATTGGTACTGTGAGAATCTAGAATCTCCTTTCCGCCACGGTGTGCCTGCAAGAAAAAGAGACAGAGAAAGAGGTGCACCTCAAGGCTGTGAGCACCAGGAAGTGCTATGGCTATGCAGGCCACATAAAGCATGGCTGCGAATGGCTCACAAGGTTCTACCATGAGAAAAGTCCTTTTGAGGCCAGTGAGAACTCGGGCTTGGTGCTGTCTCCAGCAGCCCCTGACTGTGTTGTTAGCCGACAAGGCAAGGATGAGGACTACACTGACCCTGAGTTAGCCTGTGCCTTTTGGGCATTTATTGATTACCACAGCCTTTATACTAGACTTTTTCATGTGATAAAGGACTATGTTGATGAATAGAGATGTATTGATGATATTAGAAATGGTTTTGATATCCTAAATAGCATTATTGGCCTGGCAAAAGCTAATCAAATACACAGCATGTTGAATATTAATAGGGAAAGGCTTGATTAGATGACCTTCACAAGACTTTAAAAGCTCAAAAAGCTTATTTTTTCAAAGTTTGAATATAGTAGAGCAGTCTACAATGGTAGAAGCAAACAGAGTGACTAGCATCAAGTATAGAGAGAATAATATTCTTCTGGGCAGTAAAGATAGAATATATGATAATAGTGATTACAAATAAAGAGGAGTGTGAATATATTTAAACTCAGACACAGTCATTATATGTATATCATTGTTTGTATGATCTAAGAAAGCCAAATATATTATTTAACGATTATATGTACCAGCACAAAAGTGAAAAAACTGTTGCAATAATATTGCTGTTTTGTAATGGACATATCTCCAGTGCCACCAGACCAAATCACGTGATCCATGGACCATTACATAGCCAGGGGCTTGTACTATATTCGGTCTCACCAATGCTAAGCGATATTCCCATGCTTATAGCCAGTACACTACATACACTTTAAATGTAGCAAACATTGCAACAGTTTTTGGAGTCACTGTATATGGAGGAAAGTTGAAGGCTATGTAAATAGATAAGATGGAGTCAGAGAAGTCATAACTGGAGCAGTACTGCACAGGGTCAGAGAAAACTGAGGAGTGAGACTAATCTAAATACAGAACAAGAAATATATGTAAGAATATCTGAGATGTGTCTGGAGGGATGGAGTTCTGAAGTTGGTGAGAAGTCACTGGAGGGATAAATGGAGTTGATCTGGAGGTCAGAGTTAACTTGATTGCATGGGATATGATAGTATCCCCCTCTTAGGCCTGAACTCTTGAAGGCATTAGGAGATGACTGGCAGAGTCTATCAGAGTTTATTAGAATCAGAGCATGAAAGGCAGGTATAAGAATCACAGTGGAGTTGGATCCTGACTTGACCTCTAACCACTATTATGTCTGAAGTCAATGACATCAAGTCCTGGTTGGATGTGCACCTTGTTGAGTGCAAGAAAGATGATAATGCCCTGTGGGAGGCAAAGGCTGCCAAATAGAGGAGAAGAGTCAGAGAAGGGCAGAGGAGGAGGCAAGGAGAAAGGCTGTGGAGGAGGCTGTGCAGAGGGAGATCAAGAAGGCAGCCAGAGTCCTGGTGAGTATGGCTTATGCTGTGTGGAGGGCCTACTGACAGAGTTCAGGTGAAGCAGAGCTCCAGAAAGGGAAAGTAGAGAGTCAGAGTGCTGGAGATGTGGCAATTGTAGCTTTGAGTATGAGCTCAGGCCTGAAAAGTCATCATCACATCTGGAGTGTCAGGACATGAAGGCGAGGTGTGAGAGGCTGGGGAAGAAAAAGATAGAGTGCTGGAAGCAGAAAAAGGTGAAGATGCTGGAGGGGTTGAAACCTGCATAGAAGAAGGTGTGGTCAGAGGTGAAGGGAAGTGGGTCAGGATTCAAGATGGATGAAGCATTGCTGAAGGTGCTTTGGGAGATCTGAGATGCTTTATAAAGAGATGTAATGATCTCTTTATCTTGTCCTCCAAGGTAGTGGATGGTCCTACCAGTCAAAGACTGATAGGAAGAGAAAAGGTTATAGACCTTGGTGGAAGAACTCACCAAGGGTAAATAGGGTATTGTAAGGTAGGGGATCTTAGAGTAAGACAGAGAAGGAGGGAACTTGACTTGACTGTTTGAGTTACTATAAGAACTAGCTGGATAACTGGAGAGCAACCATAAGGGAGCTCTCCTTATATACAGTACAAGACTATTTGCTTCTGTGTATGTCTCTATCATATAAGGATAGGTATGAGTTATGAAACATGACTGGAGAACCAAAATCATTAGTAGGATATATATACTAGTCAATGGCATAAGCATCTTGTAACTATAGTAAACGATGAAACAATATGAGAGTGAAAATGACTGATAATCATGTGATCATGATTTAGAACCTTGATTATGTAATGAAGAGCAAAAAGTGAATATCAAGTTTCAACACTTTGATTCATCAGAATCATGCATTCAACCACCAGGAGGTGCTGTTGAGTGCTCTGGTGCAACTGAAGGCAGAGAATATCTACAGAGAACTGGAGGGGACAAATGATGAGTGGGTGAATAACCAGGAGATTGTAGGGAGTTGGCTGAGTTGGCTGAGAAGGATATAGCAGCATCAATGGGAATGGACAGAGTGGAGGAAACAGAGAATGAAGGGTTGGGAAGTGGCATGGAGAATGAGTAGTTGGTCTGTTCTTTATCCTGTAAATAGTGTCAAAAATATAACTCCTTCAAGGTTTCTTCTGCAAAGTACAACTCCTGACTCCAAAGTTACTCACAGTTGATTCCACACTCAGTAACATTCTTTTTCTCCTTTGTACCTTATATTTCCTATTCTAGTGTAGAAAACCATAGGCTCCTATGGTATATTTCCTCCTTTTTCCCTGTTTCCAAGTTATTCCTGAGGTTGATGGAGTTGTTCCCACAGCGTTCTCTCATGATCTGAGTGCTGTCCATCCTGTTTCCAGTGTCTGACCATCTGGTGTTCATAGGTCTGAGTCAGGTGAGTTCTGGGTTTCTTTCTTTTCATACATAGAGTTTTGGAGAATGGGTGGGAGTCCACTGGATCCAATCCCCTCAGTCATGTAACAAGTTTCATATCATCTTTTCCCTCATTGTCATAGTTTCCTGACCATATGCCTAACCTTACCTACATTTTCCAATATGTACAAAGTCTCAGATATTCCCATACTATAAACATTGTAACTTGAACTTTGGTCTGCATCAAATCCTATTACTTTTGGTCACCTTCTAAAGTCTTGAAGTCTCATTTTCTATTGTTTCTGCTGCCATTCAAGCCAAGTCCCGCAAGTATTGACTGTTTTCATAGTTGGACTTTAGCCCTACTGTCATGTGAAAGTTTGGACTCCAATTTTCCAGCTCTACAGTTGAGTGGACTTCTTTTCCTTTCCTCTCAGACATTGTCCTAGACCCTTGGATCCCTTTTGAGTTGAGTTTTCTGCTCACACCTGACACTAACTGCTCAAGAAATTCACTCCAGGTTTTCTAGCATCTTTACACTGGACATTATGTCAGAGTTACATCAGAGTTCATGCACTCTGATCTCTGTCACTGTTTAATCTGTTTGCTTTCATAATTCCTTTTCCAGTTGTTCTGCCATCACTGTGCAACAGCTGAGGTGAGTCTTTTAGCTACATCTAGCTCTTATTTTACTTATGTTTGTAGTCTGTGTATCTCTACCCCTTCATAGGTAAAATACAGTTGTTCTGCCACCACTATGCAACAGCTGAGTCTGGATATCTCTACCCCTTCATAGTGCACATATTTTGTCAAATAATCTTCATTGGAAATGTGCATGACTTGACTGGACTGAAGGAACAATAAGGGAAAGGAGCATTGAAGGAGGCCTGGAGTGAGTTAGAGGACAGAGGGAGTTGAAGTGAGGAGATTGGATGGAGTCAGATAAGAACAGAAGGTGGATGGCAGAGTGAAGAAGGATGTGAGGAATGGATGGAGAAATGTGGGAGTAATTCCTACCTCCCTCTCAGGGTTGATGTTCCAGTGTTAACAGTGATGAAAGAGGTAAAGAATAAAAGTTGTGTTTGATACACAGCACATTCATCATCTATCATTCACTCACTTCAAGTCTGAGTCTTATGTCCTCATCAATCCAGTTATATCTGAATCTCTTTCCTTTCTCTCTTGATCCTGGAAGAATCAAGTCCTGTTGCCAGTTAGCCATGTCTGAGGTATTCAGGAGCTCTTCTAGATCATCTATCAAGGTGTTCTGTAAGCTCTGCAGTTGCCTTCCCTTGTTTCTCTACCTGCAATTCCCCTGGGATAAATCAATCATTCCTTCACTTTCTTTCTTTGTATTACTGACCTGCTAGTTTCCTATCTGAAGACCTATAGCAGTCTAGGTTAATCAACCTCTCTTCAGCATCAAGCAGCTTTGAGTGGGGATGAAGGAGGTGGAGGATGGGGGTTGACACTGTCAAATCTGAACAGCTGTGTTTTAAGGTGCTCCAGCCAATTGTATTAGGATCTAGAGCAGGTGGAGGTCAGCAATGTCAGAGAAGGTGGGTCAGGGATGTTGAAAGGGGTCTGAGTGGAGAGTGGAGATGAGGAGGTGTGGAAGAGATAGGGAATCTGAGGCCATAGCCCTGCAAATGAACAGAAGGATATATTCAACTTCTGATGCACAGCAACTAGGAAGCCAGAGATGAGGGAGGGGATAAGAAAGGGATGCAAGTGCTGCAAAGTGGGGATGGACCATAGGTCTGAAAGCAGAGTAGAGAGTTCAAGAGCTGGAAGTAACTGAAATACTGGATGTGTGTGGAGTGGATTGGAAATGAGGAAGATGTCAGGGAGAAGGGATGGAGTGCAAGCATTACATGGAGTGAACACAAGCCAGAGGGTCAGATGCAAAGTCTGGGAGATCTCAAGGAAAACTGAGGAGAGTAGGATGGAGGATGAAGATTGTGAGAGATTGGCATATTTTCAAACAAGAGACAAAGTGGACTGAGGGTGATGGTATCAGTCATAAGGTAATGAGTGGATGCATTTAAATGGGATATGGATGGGGTCAGGGAGTAATGCAGCTCCTGAGGGAAGATTAGAGGTGCCACAGGTCTATCTTTTGACTGGACATCTCTGGAGGAACTGGAGTTGTACAGAAACACTTGAGTGATGAAGATGCTCTGGTTTGAGGCCTAGAGAAAAAGACTGAAGATGAAAATCTCTATGTGGGCATGAAGAGATCATAGTCAGAGTAGTGACAGTACATGTAAAAACCTGAATATACTGTTAAGACCTGGTCTCTGCTCAAACTCCAGTCAGAGATCAGAGGTTGAAGAGAAAAAGATGCTGGAGATGGCTGGAGATCCAGAGGGTTGCGTCTGGAGGAGTAAAGGCTTGGTGCAGGACTTATGTGTCATGCCCTTGCACTGTCATGGCTTTCTTGACCAGAGATGCATCAGAGAGATCTGGGGAGATTAGAGGAGTGGTCTAAGATGATATTTAGGCTGAGCTATCTACATACAGAGTTGGAGTATGTATAAAAGTTGGAGGCTATGTAAATAGGTAAGACAGAGTCAGAAAATTTATAATCAGAGCTGTGCTGCACAGAGTTGGAGGAGTGAGACTAATCTAAATACAGAACAAGAAATATATGTAAGGATATTTGAGATGTGTCTGGAGGGATGGAGTTCCAGAGTTGGTGAGGAGTCACTGGAGGGATGAACAGAGTTGATCTGGAGATCAGAATTGACTTGATTGCATGGGATATGACAGATTCACTCAACTAAATACAATGATGATCATTATAAGGCCTGCCTTCAACTAGGGAATAAAGTCCCTTTCTAATATTTCTGGCTTCTAAAGGGCCAGATTTCAAAACTGATAATTATGACTGTACCCCATGTGAAAAAAACTGTCCTCTAGTGGCTGTACTCATGAGAAAGCTGGTGTCAATAGCAGATTGTGTCACACTTTTGGCAGGCTTGCAAATTTTCACTGCAGTGTCTTTGTATGAAATGGTTGTTTGCAGTTGCTATTTTCTGGATTGAAGATGGCAATAATGCATCACAATCTGTTCTGTCCCTGCAGCAGAACTTTCAATTTCTTCAACTCAATGTCATCTCTGACCAGTACAGCAAGCAGAATTAAGATCAAGTTACCTCTCATTACACATGTGACACTGACCATGCATTCAGGAGCACAGAGCACTTCCTTGTGCCCCCAGTCAGAGAGACTCTAGTCATAGATTTACAGTAGACAGGCATGTCAACTATGGGGCTGCTCAACCATTTTGCTAAATTAGTTGTGTTCTCATGATAGTTATGGGGTGTCTGAAGTCTCATAACATCCTCTGACCTTGTTGACTAGCCTGTGAGCACACCAATGTAGGGAAGTGGAGTTCCCAACAGTGATATCCAGAGTTTTCCCACGGTCTGATAGCCCCCATCCAGCGCTTCTACCAAACCTGAGACTGTTCTGCTGCTGTTTGTCCCAACCTGAGTCAAGCCAGTTGAAGTTCTAAGGTTAGTTTTGAACCTGATGTCCAGACCTGAGTTCACATGCACCAGTACCAGTGTTCCCATGCTCCAGGTTCAGTTGGGTTTTTGCCTTTCTTATGTTTTCTTTACTGTACTTCATTTGGGTATGCCTGGATTAGACTTTTGTATCTAGGACTTTGTCCCTAGACAGTGTGCAATCCACCATCATCATTCCTAAGCCTCTAAGTCCAGTTTCCTAGTCTTTTTCCTACTTTCTCTTCAAGTTTTCCTCAAGTCCTGTAACCAAAGTTGGTTTCCTAGCCCTACCAAACAGGGGAAAGCCAGACTCGAGTTTTTTTTAGTGTCCTGTGGACATTCAGTGAGCCTTTTCTATTGTCCTTTTCCCTCTCTTTGCAATCCCCTTGGGTCGAGATATACACTCACACCCCTATTTCTTGCATAGAACTATACTCTGGAGTTCTTTAGCTGTTTTACACCAAGGTGGAATGCTTATCTATGATTCAAACAGTTGTTTTAATGCCTGTTCAGCATGTTCAGGCTACTAGTAAACTCTAAATCACATTCTACACAATGTGTCATATCCCATGCTAACCTCTATCCTCACACCTCCAAACTCCCCTCCAATACTCCCTATGCCACCTCTGATACTGACCCCCTCATTTCTGGTCACCTCTGAAGAACTCCATCCTCCATCTCATTGGACCTCCGATATCAGAACCCCTTTCCCCACTGGATCAATTATGATTGGCCTGGATCTTACTTCCCATTATGCTTGCTCTATTCCTAACTCTATGATTCATTCCTATGTTATACCAGTGTTACATTTCATTCCTCCATCCTATGTACATTACCCCCTCAGTACCCTATGACCTTTAATTATTGTTGTACCTTTACATATGGTTCCCTCCATTCTCTGTTCCAGACTTCAATCTGACCTCATAGTATATAAACTCCTGTAATTCCCTCTGTATTCCTCAGTTTGAATATTGACATCCTTCAATGATGTCAAATTGACATTGTTTGATGTTATCATTCTGATTCCCACTCCTCTAACTCCATCCAATCCTGACAAAGTTCCCTTCTCCTTACTTCCTCTTCACTTGTCCCTCTCATCTCCAAAATGAGGATCCAACAGTAGGCAAGGGCATGACACATAAGTTCTGCACCAAGTCCTCACCTCTACAACCCCTTATCTCCATCCCATTTCACCTTCATTACCTCTGCATGTTGTTGTTTTGTCCCATCTCTGTCAGACCTCCAGCCCTTCCTGCATTCTTATCAGCAAACCAACCCTTGGCTGCACAGAGTCACACAGATCTGTATAGTGTCACAGACACTAAAGAGTGGTACTGTCAAAATGTAACACCTCTGATCTCTGGTCATCTCTGAGGTTGCCCACTACAACTCTGAGGTCGACATGCACCAAGTCCCTCAACTCTTCTTCAGAGGATCTCAGAGTTGACCATTCCACTCAGTAAGGTCCTTTTCTTCCTTTGGACCTCATTTATTCTATTCCAGACATTATGTTGAAGTTACATCAGAGTTCAAGTGCTCTAATCTCTGTTACTATTTAGTCAGTCCAGTTTTGTTATTTCTCCCTCAGTTGTTCTGCCACTCTAGTACAACACTGAGGTTAGTTCTTTAGCTACACTAGCTCCTTCCTTTTACTTATGTCTGTAGTCTGGGTACTTCTACCCCTACCATAGCACCATAGATTTTGACAGGTACCTAGTAATGCAGAGCTCTACAGTACTATACAGCACTGTATTCTTCTACCTGAGCTCAGGTTCTATTACTATTGCCTTTTCTTTTTTTTATTACATTACAATAAAACAAATATATTTACTAAACAACTAGTGTACATTTAGTGTCTACCTTATAGTTGTTGACTCACCATTGACTCCTTGTGACAGGTGGCTGTCCAGGTTGTTTTGCATCACTGTTGTGGTTGTGTTGCACTGGCACTGTTGTTGTTGTCATGTCCATCACCATTTCATGGTCACTTGCTGCCATCATTGTGTCCACTGCCATGGTGGCTGTCCCATGGGTGTTGTGGTTGTGCAGCCATTGTTGCAGCCATCCATCACCAACATTGCTGTGCTGTGGTTGCATTTGCAATCTGCACGTTGTAAAACTCCTAGGAACTCCGAAGTGGAACTCCTAAGCTAATGAAAAGGGTGCGAGTGTAGTTCTCGACCCAGGGGATTGCAAAGAGAGAAATAAAAAGGGTGAGGGCGAATGTGGATGGCTCACTGATGTCCTGAGAGAGCTGGAAAATGAGAGTCTGATTCCTCCCCGTTCGGTAGGGCTAAGGAATCAACTATGGAGTTGTCAGGAGTTGACAGGAGTTGCAGGACTTGACTGGACTTGAAGGGAAATGAAGGAAATCGACTCCGGAGACTTAGAACTGATGGTAGATGGTGGTCATTCTCTTCTAGAACTAAGTTCTATGTACAAACTTTAGAGTCTGGGTATTCCCGAGACTGTGAATCAAAAGGAAACATAAAGGAACGAATGTAGATACTAAATAGAGTAATAACCCGATAAGGAAACACAACTCCGACTCACGGATGACTCGTCCGGGGCGCGGGAACAAAGGTCCGATACTCCGGACATCGGAGTTCCGACTCGAGAAGACGGCCTGTGACTGTTGAGTCTCGGAGGAGCGGCGGAGGACTTCGGAGGAACTCGGAGGACGGACGAATACTCGGAGAAAGTGGGAATGTCACTGTAGGGAGCTTGAGTCTCCTACAGCGGGAATGATGGCAATGCAGCAATGATGACAATGACAGGATAGGGGCAATGGCAACACAACAAGGACATGGTGACACAATGAAGACCATGGAAACATAGTGGACTCAGAGACAATGGTGATGCAATAACAGTGACAGTGACAATGGGAAAACAACAGAGATGATGGCAACACAATGAGATCAACACAACACAACTAAGGCAATGACTAAATACAGGAATGATGGTGCAATGACAACAACAACAACATGAGGATGATTGGTTGCACACCATAGAGGATCTGTGCAATGCCATGTATGACCCAGGCAGACACTGGAATGAATCAATAGCCCAAGTGGACAGCTTGAGCGCATTGAGCACATCATGCATCGAACCAGATAATGATGACAGCATAACAGTAAAGCCAAGATCATCAGAAGACCCTGTGGACACACCAGGTGATGATGTGCATCATCCAGATGCACCCACAGAGCCATCTAACCATGGATGAGCAAGACAGTGAGTTGAGGGATGTGATGAGAGTCAAGAGGGCCAAGGCCAATGTTGAAGAACCTCTGAGAGTGGATGAGAGCATAATGGTGGTGAAGAACAAGGACGGTGATGAGACACATCAACCAAGGGAGCCACCCAAACTGCCAGACAACATGGGTACTGTGCATACACAAGGCGGTGCCATTCCAATCAAGCTGAATGCCATACAGGTCAACCCAGATAGCAGCACCAATGTTGAATGAAATGGAAGTGCTGCACACACAAGTGCAGATGCAGATGGTGATGGTGAGGTCAAGGAAGCTCGATGAAACATGCAAGTTGATGGAAAGAGTGCAAAAGTGCATCACAATGCACCAGTTGAGGGAGAGAGAGCAAGTGCAGTGAAGCACAAGCAATCAGAGACACCACAAGCTGATGAAGACATACCCTGAGCACCTCACAAGCTATCTGCACTGCCTGACAAGCCCACACCATGACAATACAAACCCATGACAACAATGATGACAATGACAATGACATGTGTAGTTTAAGCATTGTATATTAGTATATAATAAATAAATTTGTTTACATGTAAAACTGATTGAGTCATTTGGCCAAGCTGTGGGTGTCCCAATCACATTGCATTTGCTTGTACAGCGGATCACATTTGTACAGTGCTGTGACATTATTGTCACAGAACTGTGCAGTGGGGGCCCTTTATGTAATGCTCTAGCTGCCTGTTGGTGCTGTACAGCACTGTCTAATTATGTGTACTAACCAAGTGTTTTGCCGATGGGGCATATGAACTGACATTCAAAGGGATCAAAAACCTCACTATGATCCAATTAATGTCTGTATACATGTAATTGTGGGCCAGTTGCAACAACTCACTGGTTCTACCAAAGTATAAGTTTGTCCATGAAGTCTCTATCCTCTGGGTCTTCAGTCTCTTTAAATCATTTTATGGCAGTGTTGTAAAATATGTTGTAGTCAAAGAGAATATCCAGAAGTCTCTATGACCTGCAACTTGACAATGTAAAACATAGCTATGGTGAAGTTGGACTGAATGCTCAATCACTGCCAGTGTACAATCTGAATTCTCACCTGGACAGTGACATATGCAATGGCTCTCAGATCTATCTTTTTCATCTGTATCAACTCAGCCATGTGCATGTGAGTGCATCTTTTCCCATGCTGATGCTTGGGCATGAACTCTGTTAGAATACTGTCCTCTTTCTCAGTTGAGCTGGGAGAGGTGAAAAGGAGTTTGAATGCCTATTTCCAATCGTGTCAACTGTCCAGTGAAAATGTGAGTACATACACCTTAACCAGCAGGGCACTTTTAAAAAGCCCCCATGCTGAATCTTGTGGGTCATATTGACCATCCTTGTAGAGGCAGCATGGCCATGAATGCACAGTTGATTGAAAGTCAGAGTGCCAGTTCTGTATCTTCTGTCAGTGTCTGAAAGCAGAGATGCTCAATTAGCATTCAAGATTCAGTCAAAGGCTTACTTGGCATTATTCTAGCCATACTTGACTGGACACAGAAGCTTTGCTGTGGCATCATTGTGGAACCCATGATCCATTTTGTCACAAGATAATATGCAAGGGTTGGCAGATGGTTCTGCCATGTTTAGCCAAATCCCACCTTGGTTTTGAGCCTCGAAGCATCATCTGCATGGGCAGCATCTGCCCCATCATGGAGCCAGATGCCATAGTCAGCATGGTGAACTTGAGTAACTCACTACTTCCTTGAAGATTGTGTTCAATCTATCTGCATTATCTGGTTTTACAATCCACTCTTGCAACTGAGGGATACATTACATCAGACACTGATAGCATATAAATAATTGATTCTCTCTAAATGTGATGAGAAAATGAATAGTGCAGACCTTATAAAAGCCATATACTCTTCTGTGTGTCTAATACTGAATCCAACATTGGATTCTCCCATCATGCCTTGATGGTCCACCTCTTGGAATAGATCATGGGGGTTATCTGACAGACTAAGTAACCTTCGGATGGCTTGACCTTGCATCCACCAGACCACTGAGTTATGATATGGCAGACATTTGATAGAAGTGAGCTCATGTTGGTTGCAAGGTCATTGAGACCTTATCAGTTATCCATCCTTTCCATCTCTTCCCATAAAGATTGTAGCTGGCAGACTTGCCAATTGAGTGCAATGAGTTACTATTGTACTCCTGCTATGGCATCTGGGGTTTCTGCCTGGGAGGGCTGCCCAGCATCCATGATAATTTTGAAGATGGAAATGAAACATCATCTTTATCCATTTGAGTACTGCCTAATATTCAAAATGATGCCTCTTACTACAGCCAGAATATTGTGCCAGCATACCTTTGGCTAACTTCTGGTGAACTCCAGGAAAATGTGTGGGTATGTATACACATGTCATAATGCTCCTTGCTGCCACCATGTCGCAGTTGCAGCCCCACCACTGGGTTACAGTTGTAGACATGCCACCATTGGCTCATCATTGAATCCAAAGGGTCAAGGTTCAATAGATGGGCCAGCCTAGCCTCTGCTGAGAGTGTGTAGCTGACAGAGACTAGGCTAGGCCCTCCCAGCCCAGTGATACAGTGACTTGCCATTGACTTCAAGGACCCCAGTTAGTAACAACAGAGGAACTTTGTGATTAAGCTGCTGAACATGCATAGCCAACTGACTCAGGGACACTGTGGGGCATCTTGCTGTGATTCTGAGGGGCATATCCAACCACCAGCACACCAACAGTGATATGTGGGCTTGTCTTTGAAACAACCATACTCACCTGCAATGCAGGCCCAGGTATTCATTGAATCTATTCAATCTAAGTGAGAACATTGTGACTGCAGAAGTCATGAGTTGCAACATCATACCTGCTGCCAAGATTATAAGACAGTTCTGATACACACTGAATTCCCTGACTGACCATTCCTTTCACAATTTTCTCACAGGTCACCTTTATCACAACAATGTGTCTTCAGTCCCTTCATCTTCCCATTGATCTTCAGTGTGAAATTTGCCTTTTACTAAAGGACAAACCTATGGTCCATCTGTAGATGCTTGTAGCTGAATGATTTCACACACAGTGGCTCAAAAAAGTGTCCCAATGTTGGTGCATTTTGAAGAGATCAGTTAATTGCCAGTGAAGAAAATCAAACAAGGCCAAATACTTGCAGGGAGGAAGGTAGTACTTGCTCTGGGCTTCCTAACCCCACTTACACATCAGAAATTCCAACAATTTGAAGGGCTTAAAATACATTTGAAAATGTAATATAACATAAAATATGTTCATGACCATTCTGAGTGCACTTATATATTGTATTTTCCTGAACTTTTAAATATTGGGTTGCAGTTTATATAGCAAGCAAAATTTCGGATGCATTAAAATTATATATGTAAAATTACATTGTATGCTCCTTTAAATATCTTATATTTCACTGATAACTTATTAGTTTTTAGTTTTATGGTTGTGTAAAAGGTAATATAATGAGAGGAGTGTTGTTGTTATCAAAATAATTTATTGCTCTTGTCATTATAAACTATTTGAAAACTTAATATTTTGAACTTCATCAAAAGACATGGGTAATGGTTGGGTAATGATCAGGCAACAAGAGAGTGAGGTTGGGGACAGTGGCACTGTGGGCACCTTGTCAAAATGCTTGGAGTTCAGATGCTTGTAGAAGTGGTTGAATCATCAACACTCAGTGTTGGATATTGAACACCATTTAAAGTAGTTACATTATATGCATACATCATATCGAAATGCAGGGCAAATATCTTTACATGGGTACCAGGATTCATTCAGCTCTACCTCCACATTTTTTGGAGGTATTTCTGAATTGAAAAGATTTCACCAGCTCACTCACCCACAAGTATCAATGCATGTCTGTCACCCCTACTACTGTTCAGAAGTGCAGGCTTCAAATGGATGGGAGGGATGAAGTAGTGTTGTTGTCCCAAGCCCTTGTTGTGCCCCAGTGTAGGGAAAGGTAGTTCCCTGTCCTCATATCCATTATATCTGGTGCCACCAAGTTTCATATCCAATCTGATCCATCCTCATCCATCACCCATTGGTAAGTCAAACCTTCATTTTACTACACTGGACACTTTCATTTGTACATCTGTTTGATCCAGTTCTGTTGATCTGGTCACCAGATATATTGATCCAGTTCTGTCAATCTGGTCACCAGATATGTTGATCCAATGATCTGGTTTTCAATTCCGTCATGCTCTTTACATGTATTTAAAGTCTTGCGTGTGCCCAGACTATGAAAGTTGTGTTTCACATGGAGCACAATATCATCTATCTATCTACCATCTACCTTTCATCCATCTTGAGTTTAGTTCTTCTTTATCACCAGTGATCCAGCCAGTCTGTGATTATCTCTTTATTTTTCTCTTCTGATCTGTGAAGAATTAAGTCCTGTGCTCATCAGCCATGTCTGAAGCATAGGAGCTCTTCCTGATCATCATTCATTTCGCCTCCTGTAAGTCCTGTGATCCTCTTCTGAGGAGTTCTACTCTGTGAATTCCCCCTGGGATGGACCTATCATCCCTTCATTTTCTTTCTTTGTATTGCTGACCTGCTAGTTTTCCATCTGGAGATGTATGGCAGTTTAAGTTGGTCAACCTCTCTTCATCTGAAGCCCACTGCATGGACTGTCAGCAACAGAAGATGATGATACTGGATGATGTAGGGACCAAATCTGAATGATTCTGGTCTGGTGTAAAGTAGCTAGGAAGCCCGGAATGGGTTTCCTAATGGTGTAAGTATGGGTTGCAAGTGGGTTTTACTCAATCCAAAGGGACCCAAGGGACTAGAAGAAGATAGTAGACCAATAACCATGCACTGTAAAGCTGGAAATTATGAGTCCAGACCTCCCCATTTGGTAGGGCTGAGAGTCCGACTTTTCAGATTCAGGTTGGAGCACTCGACTTGACTTGACTGGCTCAGATTGTGGTGGAATTGACAGTTTTGATACTTAGAAAATGAAGCTTGTGATTGAGAGAAGGTAAGGTTCAATATGGACTGAGGTCTGAGATACAAAGTTTATAGTCTGGGAAAACCCAAGACTTTGTACATATTGGGTCAGTGAAGTAAGTAACATATGGTGATGGAGTGGCATGACGATGGTGACAGTATGTGGTACAAATGAAATAAAATTATTAAGTACAACAGACCCAGGCAAACCTGTGGTCACTCAGGATGGAAACCGATACAAAGGAAAGGAAACTGAACTTACTGATTCAGGTCTGGGGAACTCAGGTTGGATGGATGGCACAGAATGGATGAATGATGCTTGGGTTGGCCTTTGACCTGCTCAGGAATGGTACCTGCACTATAGGGGTGACAAGATGATTGGAAATAGGGGAATTTGAACAGTAGGGGACACTGGTCTCCTACAGTGGTCAAATCAATAGAATGCCTGTGATGTTTAGAGGACCACTTGTCATTGGTCACAACTGGAAATGAGTCTGAGACCTGCATTGTGCTGAACTCCTGATTGGAAAGGACAATCCATCAGGCCTGTGCTGCCTCAAGGACTATGTCAATGGCAGATATTAGATGGTCTTCTGTGGGGTCCGAGGCAACTTTGATCTGCTTGAAGACCTCTTTCCACTCACTGTAGTTGTAATTCCCAAGGTTGGATAGTGCACCCTCAAGTTGTGGGAAAGAGATTTCATTGGCTGCCCATTGTTTTACGAACAGCCAGGCTGTGCAGATGTCAAGGAGCAACAGCATTATCTGGGCTAGGTTACTTGAGGGGTATCAATTTAGCTTCATCCAGCAGAATATGTATGGTGAACTACATACTCTTTGTGAAATGCTTGATTGGACTTTGACAACAAACATGTGTCTTGAGCTCTCATCATGATATTGACCTGGAGTGTTGCAAGACCACATTGTATTTTACAATCAAGTGAGACTTGTTTGACCTTAGACAATGCCAGCAAAGACTATCAACCACAATCTGACATAATCTCCTTTTGTGTGGTGTGATACTACAAGGATGAGAGAGAGTTGTTTTAGTGTCACATGGTGGAATATAAACTGGAATGACTTTAATTGATAAGTGAAATTCCCACAATCAGACAATTGTTGATATCTACAATAGTAAGGCATAACAGTGCTACATTTGGCAATGAATGATGTCACCAGCCACTGAGTGAACACATCCCCAGATTGACTGGAAGGAGATGGGTTTTATTTCATGCCTGCAAACTTGATCAGAGTCAAAGTCCTTGGAGTAAATTTATGCATACCATGTCGAGTTGGTTGCCCGATTACAGATTCAATTGTGCCCAGAACTTCCCTTCAATGCCTGTGGTAAAATGAGGATCTGGACTTGAAATTGATGTAGGTACATGCCTGGAGTGCACTCAATGCCTGGTTATTTATTGGATAGCCCAGTAGCCCATTCAAATCTGGCAGGCATAGTCACATGTTAGAATCGGTATATCATGACATACTAGCTCCCTGATTACACTGCACTACACTACATTATATTACATTTGATTGTTGTACTTTGTCACATTGTTGTACTTTGTTGCCTGATGAGGGAGGAAAGAAGAAGTGTGGAGTGTTGAGTTGCAGCTTATAAACTGGAATGAACTCAGTCAAACTCAGCTGGAAAAATGTTGTGACTGCCACATCAGCTTGCTTACTACTGTTTCCATATGTGGTAATGAACTCATTCCAGTATATAAGCCCAACTAATTTCCATGAACACTCTTTTCCTCTTTTCCACCATTTCTGCACAACTCAAGGGAATGAAGCATTTAATGTAGCATTGTATAGCACTAGTGTAGTAGTATATAAGCCCAACTAATTCCCACAAACACTCTTTTCCACTTTTCCACAATTGCTACACAACTCAAGGGAATGATGCATTTAATGTAGCATTGTGTAGCACTAGTGTAGACCATGTAGTAATGACATCACAAACTTTGTGCTGATCACACTGGTGCTGCATTGGCCAGTATTGTAATTGATAACAAGCAGACCACACAATACTAATGGGCAAGTGTTCTTGTTGTTGGTGGACCCTCACCCATTGATGTGAGCAACATCTTAGGTCATGTTCACACATCATTCATGATGTTGATCCAGGCTAGCAAGTCACCACCCAACTTCTTTACTCAGGTTAACCCTCCTTGACATTGTATGACCATGACTCAGGACCTCTGGACTTTCATGCTTTCCATGACCAAAATCATTGGTATAGTATTTGCAATGCTTGCCCACACCTAGTGAGTATCATGTGGTCATCACTCAATTTCTGTACTAACTTCTCATCAGATTCGAGGGCCCTGGGCATTGCACAATCCAGATCAACCCTGAATCTTTGCAAAGGTTCACACTTGCAATGTGTCCATCTCCATGGCTGATGTCTCAACCTAACATGAGTGAGTGTGCTCATGATAAGGTTGGTGACCTCTCACCTGAATCTACTTAGAGTTTCCTGTGACTCATCCCATTAGCAGCTGCCTTTGTGTGATGCCACCCTGTGGGTGACAGTTACATGGAGCTCATTAGTGCAGGTCGACTTCTGATCTTTAACCTGGTTGAGACTTAGGTTTGGATTTTGGACACTGATCCACACTGGCATTCTTCAACAGGTAAATGTCATTTCATCTTCCAATGTCTGTAACAACATTTTATGCATCTCTGACAGTCCCTTAATTCAACTCCCTGACATTGCCCAAGACTGTCATATCACTGACACTGATTTATGAAGGTATTTGCCATGACATGTCAAACCCCAGGCTAATTGTGAAGGTTGGTTTTATGCCATCCCCAACATCATGAATGGTAACAGATGACTGATTCTCACTACAGGAATAAAGGTGAGACTTGTTTCTGAAATGATGTATCTATACATGGGGTAGACTTGAGAAAGGTAATTCCCATCTTCTGCAATGCCACATGATGCATCATGCCTCTGCACTAGCTCCTGATTCCCAAGTTCATGAGCACCTGACCTCTCTCTACTGGGTGGATCTCCTTGCACTCTGTATTCTGCTTCTGACATTGCCAGCCTAACCTCATTAGTTTCATAGTCGTGACCTTGTTGGATACTGGGCCATTCATCCTTACAATGCATTGCATTCCTGCTTGTGTTGGGAACATGTTGTTCAATTAGTTGCTGCAACAGTAAGTGTATGTTGTCCATGTTCATTTTCGGTTGTCTTGACTGATATCACATGTTGCTCCAGTATTCACCAATGTGATGCTCTGCTCCCAGCCCTGCCAGCATGCCCATATGGACAACTATTCAACTCCCTCCACCATCAGCCCACCTCTTTAACCCATGTCTTTCAGGCTAGCTGACTTGCTCCCCATTGGCCTATCTTCCATCAGTTGACCCATTCCCCATTCCTCTACCATCTGTCTTGCCATTCAGCCTACTTCTTTGATTCCACCACTTTGATGTTTGTTCTACCAGCCCATTCATTACCTTTTCCACCTGCTTTGCCAATAGACCCATCTTTCTCTGGCTTGCTGATCAACTCTGCTATGTACAAATATCACCTGTCAACTTGCAATGTTTTTGTCCATGTTCACCTACTGTCAAATATATGTACCACAACCTTGCTGCCCAAATTGTGATTCTACATTCTCCAGATCTGCCTCAGCAAAAGCTTTCTGTGCCTTTGATATTTCTATTGTCATTGTGTCCCTCCAAAGTCAATTCTCCATGAGCCAACTATGCATGCTGACAACTTCATCCAGGAGGATTCTGTGGTAACAGAAGTCTGCCATCATCAGTGTCATCTATTTTCCCTTTGCATCACTTGTAGTGCATTCTGAATGCCCTTTTATTGGAGCAAAAGGTGGGTCAGGGTAGACACTGGAATCTGGTGCTATATGTGATGCATAACCTACATGACATATGCACTATGTAAACATACCAGTGTTGTCAGTGCCATGTGTCAGCCACAATATTTCCATGCATCACTCTCAGATTTCTTCAACAACCTATATGAATTCAACCACCAATAATCTATGCCTCCTTTCCCCATGATTATGACCCCCTACTTGGCTCCCAGAGAGATACAGATCACTGTCTTCCCTCTGTCTCCATGAATGCACAAACCCTCAGAATAAATGAATGTGATCATTGGCAGTGTAATGGTCAGATGAATCCCTTGGTGAGTCGCTGCACTGGCCAACAGAGACTCCTTTCTAATCTATGTTAAATGGGAGAAATGTGGGACGATGCACTACCTACCTACTCTGTCCCAGAAAATTTCCCATAGTAATGAGTCTGGTGGAAGATATCATCTAGCTGGTAGGCGGTGACATGAAGTTGAACCTCAACCATGAAAGAGCTCCAAATAATATCTTTTTCAATCCCAATAGGACCAGTGATATTGAGGTTCTGTATAATGATGAAGAGTGAGGTTGACAGATCATGCATCGTGCTTTGCATCTCACACCTCCTTCCCTGACAACTCTGACTTGTTTTTCCATCAGACTTTCATCTTGTAAATTCTAGATCATAATCTTTTCTGGTGTTTTTACATCAGATTTGAAAATAAAGGGATGGATTCCTGAACCCAAAATTCAGCAATCAGAACATCAATTCGAAGTCTACACTGTCCATTGGATGTTATAATATCACAGGGTAAGATTAGGTTCGACCCGATTGTCGAGATGTTGATGCCATCTACTACTCTGCCGCTGGCGCGCTCGTTGTCGTCCTTTCCCCATCCTGCCATCGCCGTCACTTTCTCCCTCGTCCTCGCACCTTCATGGTCTTGCGTTGCGCCATCATCCTTGCCCATAGGCTCACCTTCACGCCTGCGTGCCCTCGCACCGTGGACATTGCCTTCACAATCTCCCCGTCGACTTGGACCTCGCATCCTAGCACTCGCCCTCTTCCCTTCACACCCGCGCATCGTCCTCCACCCCCTTCATTCCGCCAACGTCGCACCATTACAACAACAATGGCGACAACACGACGATCACTGCAGGGCTGAGGACGATCGTCGCGTCATCACCATCATCGTGTTTGCATTGCATTTCGAGTTACACCACCACCTCCGTTGCACTGTCCCTATTACGCAGACACCTTAGGGTATAACTCCTGATACCCTTGCGCATACGTTTAAGATAGATGACGCGTATTGACCCGTTCTGGGTACGGGTATGGGTGTGGGCCTAGATGCCCAGAAGCGTTTACATACTAGGAACTCCTTCATGCTAGACGCATTAGAGCACGCTCTGTTATCCTGAAATCACCCGATGGCCACCAAATCGCCATCGTTTGCTCACACGATGAAGAATACTTCGGTTTTTGTTCCACTTACGATGGTATCAAAAAGATGTAGGAGCCAGGCTCTTGAACAGACACTACAGCAAATTATCGCGAAGTTTCACTTCATTCCGTACCACGAAGTTACCCTGCCACCATCAGGAACATAAGGTCAAATACCCCTCAGCCTCTGTAACTCATCCACAAGGTTCATCTGCTCCAAACGCTCCTCCGCCGACAAATTCGTGAGCATCACCCCTCTGGTCAAAACTTCATCCATCAATTGATGGGTTCTCAACATGGTGGTTTTGGCGAGAGAATGAAGATCGATGAATGCTTTCCAACGACGTGACTCTTCATCCCCCCTTATTTGTCCTCGACCGGCGAGAATAAGGAATTCGTGCTGTTCGTTGAGTGCTTTGCGCAAATCAGTGTCAACGTCTATTTGCAAACCGCCCACCTCTGCTTTCAGTCTGTCCAACTCGGCGAAATGATTTGTGTTAGGCTTCTGAATAACAATTGTAACTAAATGGATATTAGTCCTCACATGGATTTGATACGGGCACCGCATACCATTTTCCTCACCCGACTGACGCAGAGCCACCTTGATTGATCCAATCTTCTGACCTGGTGTTCGCGGATCGTACACCGAAGTACCTTCCTCAATCTGAGACTCGAGAATTTCTTCGGCTTTCTTGCGCTTGTCCTCCCTTTTGCTGGCATTGTTTATTATTGTTTCGGCTGACTGGATTCGTACCTGCTTTACTGCAAGGTGATCCCATGTCCCGCATGCAAATTCCACCACCACTCCTCGCCTAATAGCAGGCTTTTCCTTCAATGCGCTACAACGCATTCTCTTCTGGCGACATGCCACACATCCAGCTATCGATCCCTTTTCGGTGACATGTACCAGGCATTGGATGCCACCCTTCACGCAGTACTTGCATCCCTGCAATTGATGAGTTTTTGCCGAACTGACATAGGCGCAGATTACATACGGGGTGAAATACCTGAACTCCTGAGGTAGCTTTTCTTTAGTGTTAGGGGTTTTATACATAATTCCTACGTACCTGTTGACTCTGGCATGGAATACTTCATCCACCATTGGTCGAAGTCAGGGTATTGG
>JBBPTO010000687.1:0-24332 GCA_038094155.1 Pulveroboletus cf. aberrans
CAGCATGGCCATCTTAGATTAGTACACTATAGATACAAACATTCATGTAGTATATAAAGGCTTGAATAAAATCCACCAAAGGACAGTCTTGTCCTCTTGGTGTTCCCTCAGTATCAAAGTCGTCGACTCACTCTTCCCTTTCCTCTCTCATTGTCTATTGAGCGACCTAGAGCCTTAAGTGGTTCTGAGTTGTTTCAGAAAGCAAGATGGTGGTTAGCATCAGTGGAAAAGATACAGAAATGGAAGGCAGATGGGTCACCCCCATGGCCTATATTCCTGACAAATTGCAGATTGTGCAACAAAATGCCAATACAATAAAAGTATAAAGTAGCAAGGAAACAGAATTTCTGAAACAACTCAGAACCACTAAAGGCTATAGATCACCTAGCAGGCAAGGGGATAAATGAGTCGATGTATTTGATGCTGAGGAAACACCAAGAGGACAAGACTGTCCTTTGGTGGCTTGATTCATGTCCTTTATATACTACATAGGAGTTTGTACATATTGTACACTAATCTAAGATGTACATGATGTCTGTGCATGTATCTAATGTATTGGAGATCATATGGAAGCTTGCCACAGCCTTGTACATGCCTGATATGCAAGGCTGTGGAAGAATGGGAGATCATATATGAATAGGTTTAAGGGTGTGATGTAGGGTAAGGGTAAGGGGTAATACATAGAATGGTCTATAGCAGTCTAGGATGCATATGATATCATACCTTATGCATGGGTAGGGTTGTAGGGTCATGCATGGAGTTTGTGTGTCATAGAGTCTAGCTTTGTATGTAGAGTTTCTATAGTAATTGTAATGCATGGGAGTGATGCAGAATGTTCATATACCATAGATTAGATGATTGTAACAATTTACATTAACTGTCTAACTGCTTGAATATTCAAAGGTGCTGGATATTAAATTGTGCAATGAATTTTGTAATATTATACTGTTCCAGGCATGATGCAATGAACATAACAGCTATTATTTTAACAATGGTAGTGTCTCAGAGGAACGAGTAGTGCAACAAGTGCAGCATATATGTAATCATGGATGAGTACTTCAAAGAACAGCCTCTAAAAAAAGGATACTGATTTGAAAGGTTTGTTAAATGGGCTGCATCAAGGTACCTTTTTGGACTGAAGGCAATACATACATGTTTTGAACAGAATTTCCCAACTCTAGGCATTCTACTCTTTTAGGTAAATGATGAAAGCACATGTCAGCAGCAGGCTACATAAATTTGTGTAGATTGAGTGACAGGTCAATAGAGAATGGATAATTGTATGCAATGTTGGGAAGCACAGCATCAAGTCTCAGATGGTTTCAAATCTTAAGGGTAAAGTCAAAAAGAGTGCAAAGCAATGCACAGGGCAATGTTTGAATCATTTAATTCCAATTTGAACCCAAAGTCTATCTTGACAGAATGGTGACCAGGAAGTCAGGACACCAAAGTAAACTCATTCTTTCATTCATATACTGCTTTCATTACACTAATGGGCTTCAGCACTCTTGACCTGATGTTTTAAAACCTGCTCATATAGTCAGCTGCTTTCACACTTTTCAGTTCATTTAGCATTTCATAAAGGTCATTATGTGAGTGGCTGTTATTTGGATGCATGATGTCTGGGATTTCAATCAAATCATGTTGGCTCCTTAGGAACTTGAAATTCTATTCAGTCATATTATCAGAAAGGACTATCTTGAGGCAAGGAAGATGTCTGAAGTTTTTGGTCAAACCCACCATCTCAGAAAGAGGTGGTAGTGCTGTGGATGAATCAGTGAGGATTACTTGAAATGACTTTACTGTTTCAGGGTTTTGGAGGTGTTTTGCGAATGCCAACAGAAAGGGTGGAGAGCCTTTAAAGTGCTGTAGAGCGAGAAGTTCAACAGAGCGGTACTGCCTGGCCTGCTTTCATGTCAAATTTGCAATGGGATGCAAAAAGAGTCTTTGAAGGGAAGGAAAGGGAAATATTTAAGAAATTCCAGCATGAGACTGAGATGGCACTGGCAGTCTGGCTTGAGATTTGGTAATGTGGAAGAGTGACAAGGAGAATAATAGATTGTTTTACATGATACAACTGAGGCCCATATTTTGAAGGGAGAGATTTCCAAGGAAAGAGTGGCAAAGAAAACCAATGGTGAAAGAGAGATGTATATCAGACCAAAAAAATTCCAAATGGCCAGATGAGGTATGCAAAGGCCTTGAAAATATGATGTGTGAGTGGAACAGAGGGTGAGAAAGAATGACCAAACAAGATATGATGACAACAAAACATGATCGAACTCTTCATGACTGTCTTAAAATAGTGTCTGTGTTGCAGGATAGAAAAACTGAGAAACCTATTGCAGCCTCAAAGGTTCATGTGAATATGTCTAGCACACAAAACTGGATTTCATACTAGTGTTGAAAAAGGGATTTTCTGGAGGAACAAAAGATGTGAGGTGTCTCCAAATAAGCAAAAATTCACATGCTTCTTCCCTACACAGAGCCAATATTTCACAGAATCAAATCACATGGTGGCAAGATAGCATAATTCAGAGATATCCTTGAAAGGGATGGAAACCTTAGTACAGACTTTCAGTTCACTGATTCCAAGGCATGAAATAATTGCTACAAGTCATTCATTTGGAAGAACAAGAATTGATGATTAAATCTAGATTTGAATGTAAGAGAGAGAATGAAATCCATCCTGGAGAGAGCAACAAACTGGATAAAACCAGAAGAGGGCACTGGGATGGAGTTAGTAAATTTTATGTTGCAGGTTTTGATTGGGCATCTTTCACTTCTGAATGCTCCACATTTCATTTGAGTTTACAATAAAGTGAGGTAGTGAGTAGGCAGGGTGTGACCTCAGCCCAGTCCAGGGTGCAGTGCTTATTTGAAGAACCATTGAGAAAATCAGCTTTTCTTTTACATTTGGAAACAGTGGAGAATGATGATGCACCTATGGGAGGATTCCTCAAGAAGACATTTCCATCTTATGAAGTGAAGAGTGGGTGAGATATAATGACAGCAAGTGACTGGACCTGGAAGCAATGCTTTGTTGAGGGACATTGGAGAAAATTACCCTCCAATTTGTGCTTAAAAATGGTGAAAGATGAAGGTGTACCAATAGGTTAATGCTTCAAAGAAACACCCTTATCTTCTGAGTCCTCCAAGGTGTAACAGATGCACAGACTGCAAAATCTCTTAAGTTGTGTTATGACTAAATGAACATTATGTTGCACCATAACTGTGGAATTGTGTGGCCATCAGTGCACCTGAGCAGCAAGAGTCTTACATGAAAGAAAGGATATCAGACAAGCAGAGAGAAATGAGCTGGCAAGTATACAGTGGTAAAGGGAGAATGAAGACATAGAAATAAGAAGGTAATATCAGATGCCTGGATCAACATTTAGTATCTATTATCAATAAATTAAATAGTTGACCTGCCTTGCAGAGGCATTGTAAAAGATATGTTCAACTAGGGATGTTTTCCATTGATGCTTACAGATCAATGCTAAAGTGTTCAGAGTTGACATTATGGACAACATTGAATGGTCCAGATGTATGTGAATAAGTCTCTCTAATGGGAGGGACACATTCCAACATGCAATGACTATACCATACATTTGCAATTGCCCACATGCAAGACAAAAGCAGCTATGAAGAATCTACAAAAGGACTGGTTAGTAACAAGATCAGTGAGGCAACTAAGCAACATAATCAATTGGATAAAATCAGTCTGAAACTGTGATTACAGCAAGGACATGTGCCTGTGCCTGGATGGATGGAATTGATACAACATGGCAGTGTTTATAATGCTGCTTGAAAGATAAAACATGCATTGCCAAGGTTCTACACTGAAAGGATTACAGTTAACAATCAACTGGGGAAATTTAGGCATTTTCTGGTGTACATACTTGGGCAAATCTAATTATTCTACAATTTTGTTGGGGTCATCAATGTACCCAAATTAGATGATGCCTGTAGACATAATTTTTGTGGCTATATGTATTGTCAAGTGCTGAACAGACTCCTCTATCAAATTGACATAAGTTCACTTCACACTCAGACTTATGAAGTGGATTACAATTTATGTACATATTTATACTCATGGCTACTATCTAAAAGTACCACACTATGCAAGTGGGTGAGGAAAATGATGAGAAGAAAGAAAAAAAGGATGAAAACTTTGTGAACATGAAGAGTAATATTCAATTTCAATTACAACTTAATGTCTGACCTTGGTCCGACTTTCTTACCAGGTTAAGCTATGTCAGTCCCCACAGCTGACTTTGAAAGTGGGCATCTCTGTTTGTGTAAAAAAATTCATTGTTTCTTTTTTTTCACTTTGTCACTTTGCACTGCATAAGTCTACGTGATGTTAGTGTAATGTACTGTAGTGTATTAGTGTAGTAATCTAAATTTATCATTCTGCAATGCACTCTTACATCTAAGTCAAGTCTAATTCAGTAGTAAGTCTCTACATAGCTACTATGGTATATTCTTGTCACATAAGTATAGTGTCCATATGGACCAGTATGTCCAAGTTATTGACAGAGCCTACTATAGGCTTGAAAATGTCCTTGTTGTCTTCCAAGTGGTTGCAAACATCATGTTTGCAGACACCATTCAATTCAGACACATCAGTAATGACACATGAGTGACTTCATTACAATAATGGGATGATTAGATCCATCCAGGTACATACAACAGCAAATTTCAAATTCTCCCTGATCGATTGTCTTTTTGGTGTAGGATCTTGGCAATGTGGTATTTTTGTCTTCCAAGCAGCATCACAAATGCTCCCATGTTGCAGCAATCCCATATAGCCAGGTGCAGGCACATATCCTTGCCATAACCACAGTCTCAGACTAATCCAATCTGACAAGGTATGTTGCTTAGTCCCCTCTCTGATCTCCTGATCTTTTGATAGATTCTTCACACCCTACTTTGTTGTCTTGTTTATCATTATGCTGGTAAGCTGGGCTGGTGTGCCCACCTTTCTCCTGTAAGTTCCTGGTTCTTTTGTCACCTTCTCCAGTGGTATGTTCTAGGTTGTCTCATTTTCTGGGTTACAATAAAGATAGGTCAACGCACTTTGTTAGCAGTCAAATGCATGGGTTCTTTTTCTATCCTGACATGATTGTCATTGTCATTGATCACACAGTTCTTTCTGTTATCCAATGTTGAAGCATTGGAAGTGACACCACCATTCCAATGCAGTCCCTGCCACTCCCAGAGCACAAATATTGAATCTCCAGACCAACTCCATTTTCCACAATACAGAGTAGGTCACTCATCTCAGTCTCTCACTACCTCTTGACCATTTCACAGATATTACATCTAGCAAAGGAAAAGACAAGCACCCTTTTTGCAATTGCTTTGTTGGGTGCTGCCTGTTTGCTAGTAAAATGCAGGTTGCATCAATTTTTTGCTTCCCTCCTCTCACTCATAAATCACCTCCCAGTCCCTCTGATCCTCTAATCAGCCCCTTGAGTGCCTCTGGGTGGCCCCCTTATACACATCATATCAAAACTAAGTAGAGGGCAGAAGTGCCCACTACATAAATTAGCTATATAATGTAATGTGATAACAAAGGGGCTCACCTCAGCTGCTGCACAGGAGTGGAAAAAATGACTGAGGGAGTTTGCAGAATGAAGAGGAAACTAAATACCTGTGGGGAGAGGCACAATCACACCCCCTGCAGTGATCTCTGACTTACTCCCACAGGAATAAGTCAGATTCTATAGCTATCTGTCAAGGTGAAACAAGAAAATAGTGAGACAGCATGTCAAAGGAAGTGGCGATGACAATGGGATGTAACAGATGTCAAGAGGCATGTGTAAATGTGTAAGAGACGGCACCTGACCAGCCTGATGAGTACTGATTTGATTTGAGGCCAGCTCATCAACACTGTGTTGAAACTATTTCCTTGGTGTTGGAGTTGGCTCAAGAGCATTAGAGGAGTCTGGAGGAAGGTCAGAGATAATGGTGTTCTGACATATCATGTAACAGAGGCTAAGTCTGTACACAAATATGATGTACAATCTTATCCCAAGGACTTATTCAGCATATGTATTCCTGCTCTACCCAAACTTGGATTACATGACTGAGTTATTTGGGCTTTACTCTATTTTGCAAACATATAGGGTAACATCCTTGAATTCTGGACCAATGACATAATTGACATCTTTTTCAGGCTTGTTCACATATCAGACCTCAGATAATTGTCTTGGATAAATTCAATGAATCAAATATAGAGGTTGTATGGCATATTCAGAGGGTCATAAAAATTAGATCTGAATCAAGCTGCAATGGTGCCCATCTCAACAGTTTTGTTTCTTTTCGAGTCGCTTGTATTTTTGCTAGTATTCCGGTCCATGATGCAATGCAGGTCACAACGAAACGCGATGCGTCCTTAGCAATCCAATCTGCTACTTATCAACTTTCTCATGGAAAGCTGATCAATTCGCAGGACTATTGTGGTAAGTTATATTAAAATTTCCCCTCCACTGTTACCAGTTGGAATGTCATCAACTCCTGTCAGCGAACCGGGAACTTTTTTCGTGTTCGAAGTCCCGCAGGGTATTATTAGCTGCTCTGATTCCGCGTTTCCACCCTTCAATGTGAATCACAGACCCTACCTTAGGCCCTCTGCTTCGCTTCCGGCTCATAACATTTGCCTGGCGCTTCTACCTCATTTAGCACTAATACCCCCCACACCCACATATTCATTAACGTTTTCACACCATACCTTACGATCCTTCGACATGGAACGTGCGCAGGACATCATAAATAATTTTCAATATTCATCCTTATTCTTGGAGTGGTCAACCCCCAAAGAAAAGCTCACCCTCTGTTCTCGGAGATCGGAGAAAGTAGCAGCTTGGAGAGAATAGTGGCGCTTCTCGATATGAATGTCAGCGCATTCTGTTCAGACCATCTGGACCATCAAAGCTGCAACGAGATAGTGACAGCTGTAGTGCTGCCAAGCAGCGTGCCGTGTGGAAGAAATAGTATGAAGAATTCTTCTGCAATTTGATGCTCATGATCTATAGTTATAACAGTCCATAGTCGAGACATGCTCCATTCGACGAGTTATGACATTGCGATGTCAGCCTGTCCTTCCGTTGCAGCGCATTCATGTGCGTATGAGGGAATGCCAAGGCGATGTTGCCATATATGTGCTGGAGGACGACAACCATGCCAGACAATTGCCATTCAAATCGTGACATGCCAAGGTTCTGACTTTACTGCAAGACGTGAAAATTAGTGCGCCCCATAAAACCCAATACCTAAAGGTAGCGGAAATTTGAATTTCTGCTCAGTTCAATATTTTCGCAAGTGTTTCAATAGCCACCAATGGCAACCTTTAACATGTCCGACACGTCTAGGCGACTGCTGAGAGCTTGCGGCACTCGTAACCCGTAGATTAAAGACTAAAGATCCATGATGCTCGAAAGCTGAAAGCAACACTTAAACAGTGAAATGAAGCATCAGAAGAAAGGCCCGGGAAGGGATGAAACTATGATATTTGGTGAAACCAGAAGAAGCAGGTGCTACGGTGGTATGCTACTACTTGACTTAGTGTTGCGTGTACAAACAATCCTGTTACAAGATAAACCCCAGGCGGTAGCAATAACTCTCATTGAGTTTTAAACTGAACAGGTGATGCTGCTAAGTTTCTGGCAGGGTCCATTCTTTCTCCACTCCACTTATCCACGACAACGCATACCGCATGTACCTCCGTTTCTATGCACTTTTTGCTGTCGCTGCCATTGGTGCGGTTGCCTTCAAGTGGCCGTTCAAGTTCAGGTTCCGAACCAAGCGGCCGATGACAAGTTCACTGCCAGTGGCAAGTTCAGTGCCAGTGGCAAGCCCAGTGCCAGTGGCAAGTCCATTGTCAGTGTTTGTCCCTGTGGATCGTGCCTACTTGGAGGAAACTTGCCTACGACTGGAAAAGGAGCCCGGAGTAATTCCCCTTCCCTATTGCTGTCCCACCAGAGGCCAAGCAGACCCATTGACGATATGGCTATCGTTTACAGTGAGATTCTCCCATCCTTCACATTACAGTCACTTACAGCGCATGCAGGAGTGGAACCATTGCCTTTCAGTTCCTAGCATGAGGGAGGTCTCCGCCCCATTGTGCAAGAAGCGCGAAATTTTTATGTGTTGCATATGGGTGAGTGATAATCACACAAGTGAAATGGTGTGGACATTCATCCTAACGCCATGTAACGCCAGCGCGTCGGTTATGACAAGAATTACTGTAGACCTGTATTGATTCCTCCGGAGAGTCAAAATGTTGTACCGGAGATTCACTGACGCAATGTTGGATTTGGCCAGTGTACGCACAACTGTGCGCATATTTTCTTGTTCGTATGCCTTCTCTCCTTCGTTCTTGTGATTATGAAATCGCCGGCGATAAAGTCCTTTGTTCTACAATACAATCTGGTATGTTTCATACTGTGCTTGGCCCAGTGTTAGGTCAAGCATGCATTTTTTCATCGCACTTTGCTCACGTCTAGAGGCCACGAGCCTCACGAGTATTTAGAGTCGTTACCTTTCGGCCACTCAGTCCGTTGATCTATCACACGTGACTGAGGTGTGCCTTTTCCCCTTGTTTCATCTAACCTATTAGAGACTCACAGTACGTAGTTATCTTCGTCTCAACAGACCAAAGCAGCACATTATGGTCATATACTGCGCACCTGATTCCACGATGGATGGATCCATCATTCATCTAGTAGAACTTCAGTATCAATAAATTTGAAATATTAGAGAAGGTAATGATTAACATGTCAGATAATGCCCAGGCACTGATCCACCCTGCAATCCCTAAGCTATGCTGTAAAACAGAACCAACAACAGTAGAGGAAACTTTACAAATTGAGTGGTGGAGATACTGGTGTATACTCAGCAGGTCCTGCATTCAAACCCCAGCCTGGACACTTTTCTTTACACCATTTCGAAAAGCCCAACAGTGGTGAAAACAACTGTAGGAGTTTCATGACAGAAGTTAAACTAAATACCAATGGATAGTGGCATGATTGTGCCTTCTCCAATAATCTCTGGCTTCCTCCCACCAGAATAACTCAGGATATGTGGCTACCTATCAAAGTAAAACAAGGATATGAGAGACAGTGTATTGAAAGGAACAAGAGTGACAAAGGAGATGTAGAAGATGTCAAATGGCATGTATAAATAGCACAGTGCCTGAAGAGTCTGATGAGAGTTGGTTTGGTCTGAGGGCACCCATGATCTCCGTATTGAATATGACTACATTGTACTATACATGGCCATGGAGGGAGCAAGTTTAAAGACCATGGGGTTTTGTATGAATGTCAATAACCCTATTCTGCACAGGAATATACTAAATAATTGTTCCTCCCTTTTTCATGAGATCATCTCAGAGATGGTAGTACTTTTGCTGGATGTACTTGGTCCAAGTGTTCAATTGTGAACCATGGGATAGGAAGGTGGTGGCTTAGTTGTTGCAACAGAGGATGGTAGACAACGTCTATAGACATTCAAGTTCTCTGAAGAAGCTTCATAGCCAGGCAAGATGTTCTTTGATGGCAGTAAATTTTATATACTCTAACTGTGTAGTGAAGATCACCACATTCTTTGCAGCCTGCTCAATCAAAAGTTGGCCACTTGAATGATAAGAAATATGTAACCAGATACTGACTATGAGTTGTGTAAGTTCTGTGATCATTCAGCATCAGGGTATTTATGGAGATCCATGTTTGCTGTTGCCGAGATGTATTTGAGAATACCACCCATGGACCTGCATTTGGGGCTGCAATGAACCTACTCAGTACTTCAATGGAGAATGCCAGGTCTTGCTATGCTTTGGGCATAAGATATATGGATGATCCAATGATGGTGAGATAGGGCATTTTCTTTCCATTTATTAGAGTTCAGAATGGTGCAGTCATAATTTAAATTGATGGCAGACAGAGACATTCTGTGTAACACAGATATTCAGACTGGGTCAAAGCTGTATGTGCATGTTTGTTCTAAGACTTTTTAGATGTATTGTGATTTTAACAAGGAGATGGTCTGAAACTGCTGATTCTTCTGATTCTTGATTTCAAGGAGGTATCATTCTTCTCTGAGGTAGTGCATTATGTATCCAGCCAACATGTTTAATTTTATGGAATTCATATAGCTTCACATGAAAACCACAAGAAGGTCATCAATAAATACAACAAGAAAACAGCCCTTTCTGGAGTTGTGAATGATATGGTGACACATCAGATTTGAGATGGATGAGATCTATCACTGAACTACAAGGCCATTAATGTATCACCTGCAAACTATTACCTGAGAACCTCCCTGCTTTACCCAATGCTGTTTGTGGGCTCAAGAAGATTTATAGGCAATTAAACAGCTCAAGTGCTTTCCTAAGTGGGTGGACATTATGTGTAACAAGTTCGATAATTGCTGTCCATAAGGATATCTGAGCATAATAGACATTATGTGTCAAGAATTTTATACAGTTGCTGTCTATAGATGTATCTGAGCATGACACTTTGTGATGTGTGACAAGAATTTCCTGTCCCACTTGTCATTCAGAATGAAAACATATTTGATGCTCAAAAAGGCCTGAAAATGGTAGTGTCAATGATATGTTAAACAGTGTTTGATAAGGGTTTTTTCCTTCAATTTCAAAGGTTGGACTTGATGTAGAGATGTTTGCAGCTGCTGTCATGGCATTTGTACAAAAGAACTTTGATAGTCTTGAGTCCTCAGGCATAAAGTTTGTGAGGGAGGACAGTGCTTGGTTCATATCTTCTGCCAGGCTGTTCTGCTCTGAATTATGTAAAGTATACATTTCATATCAGCAGACTTGTACACACAACTTCTGAGTGATTTTGCTCATCACCTCTGTCACCATGATGAAATTGGATGTGTAAGGTGGAGGATTTCTCTCATCCTATCTCATGATGAAGGAGGAATCATACCTTTGTTTTTCATTCATTGTGGAATGTGATGACTTCACTCTTTCTTTTCAACAAGTAAATCCTGGGGAAATGAGAGTATTTATCAATGATAAGTAGCTAGTACCTGTTTCTTTCGTAGATAAAAGAGATTTATCAGACCTCCAGTGTCCATATGCACAATCTACAATGGTTTTGTGGCCTTTGGCTTATTCTACAACTCAAAACCAAGCTTCATCATCTTCTCTAGAATGCATGCCTTAAATCTCTACCCATTTCTGGCTAAGATGTCAATTTCATGAAGCTGTCCATGTCTCACCATCTGCTGAATGTATTGGATAGAGATATGTCTGACATTCTAGTGTAAGAAGTTTACATGCACTATATCAAGGGCAGCCTCTGGAGTTCTTATGGAGAAGAAATTCACATGTTATAGACTACATTTGTGTGATTCTGTTATGATTTTCACTGATATTTTTATACATACATAGCAAATACTGCAGTCTGCTGGAAACACAGTTGACAATACAGTGATAGAAAGATCTTTGCTTGAAATGAGTATTTTCTGTTTACCTCCAAATGGAGTACAAAAGTTCCAATTCCTGTGCCTGATGCTGTGGATGTATCTCTGAAAGTGATTGGTTATGGAAAGAAAAAGTTGTTTATATGTTTTGAACCTCCATCATTGAGGTACTCTGTATGATATAGCTTCAGAGTTGATGATAGGGCCTTTCCTCATGTTGATTATGGTTCAGGTGATAGGTGGGCTTGAACTCATTCCACCAGATATTCAGATACATGCTTTGTAGCTATATTTTCCTGCTCCAACTTTGCTTTGCTCATGTATGGTGTTCTCTGACAATTTTTGCTTTCTCTTCTCTTTGTATCACTTTCACCCTCCTTTCTGATGTTTGACAATTCAGTTTTGATCATTCCACAAATTTTTGGTCAAGTATCCTTACCATTGATGGCATTTGCATCATGGATTATCTCTGAAATTTGATTAGAGATCTGGTTTGATGCTTTACACATGAAGTTTATTTAACTGGAGAGGCCTCCTTCAAGACAACTCATGTTTCAATACTGTCAAAGGTCAGTTTACACTAACTCACATAATTGTCTGAATGTTTTGCACTTTTGCATTGATTGTTAGATATCTCTGCATCACCAACAGGTATCAACAAAGTGTCAGCATATGAAAAAGAGTAGTGATTCATGGCTAACTGCAAATAAAAAAATATGTAATTTCAATTAATCACCATCAAGGTATACATAATTCAACACTGTCACTTCTTGGGACAATTAAAACAAGGTCAAGCACTTGCAGGATGAAATATAGTACATACTCTGGGCTTTGTAACCCCACTTGGATCATGTGATTTGGTTCCCACATCATTGGGATATGGTGTTACAATTGGCCCTTTTTTCCCTCTTGTCACATGTCTCATACATGTGCATGGGTATAAGTCCCAATCTGGACATTCTTTTCTTTTCATCACTAACTATGATACCACAACTATTCATCCAATTTCTATCACATTCCATTTGCCCAGTCAGTGACTCCATCCTAGCCTACCTTGAACTCATTCTATGCCTATATATATTGTGCTCATCTTGTCATGTATTTTCCAAGCTAGACCTCCCCTTCATGTACCTCAATACACTGGGTCTTTGCTCCACTCCTAGTCTCTTATCCTAGTTCTGCATCAGAAACCCTTTGACTCTCTGGGACTTTGTAGTGCTCTTGAGGCTGTGCTGTTCAATAAACTCCTTTTCACCCTGCAATGTTAGATCATAGGGCAGTCTAGTTCTCTTTGACATTTGATCATTGAGACAGAGCAAGAATAATACCTTGTTCACCTCAAACCTCTGTACTCCTTCCTTGAAGAGCAGCTTGCCCTGCTCTCCTTTGTCCTGAGTACCCTAGACCTCTTTAGGGGCTATGCCTATGCTCTACCTGAGATAGTCATAACATATAGCTATTTGAAAATAACAGGCCATTGGAACACTCATTTGAACATTATTTCAATTCTAGACTCATAGTATTTGGATGTTCTCTTTTGGTCCTAATAACTGCATCGAATCTCCTAGTCATGATTTCTATCAATCTTTGACACTCCTCAACCTAAATCCTTTCCCACTCCACAGAAATTACCTCCCAAAGTTCCCATACTCCTCTCAATGTTCTTGAATAGCTATTGAGCTTTTTTTCAGGATTTACTAGAGATGCTCAGTAGGACTAAGATTTGAAGACCATGCTGGCCAGTTTAGAAGCTTGATTCCATGAGAGTCAAGCCAATTCTAACCTTTTTTAGAAGAGTGTTTGGGGTCATTATCCGGTTGAAAGATAATGTTTTTCTTAGGAATCTTGCATTTTTCCATGCTTGGAGACATTTTATCCTTCAAAATGGAGACAAACTGCTCAGAATTTATCTTATCCTCCACCTCTGCCAGAATTCTAATACCATTCCAATCCATACATCTACAAACCATCAAAGAACCTTCCTCAAACCTTACTGTCTCTTGAATCTCTCTTTTATACAAAGGCTCTCCTGCCACTTTCCACACATACTTTCTTTCATCTAATCCAATTATATTAATCTTGGTCTTTTCTGACCAAATGGCTCTAGTCCACTCCTTCATAGTTCAGTTTTGATATTTCAAAGCAAAGGCTAGCCTTTGTTTTCTATGGTTGACAGATAAGAAAGGCTTTTCTTTATAACTATACCCTTTAGAAGAAGCAGACTGTGGACAGTTTTATAACAGACAGAAGAATAAAAGGCAGAAATGATAAGATAGGCAGCTTGAACAGTATTTTCAGCCTCCCCTGTGATGAAGCTATGAGCAATTCTCCTTCTATCAGTGGAAGAAAGCTTGGAAGAAAGTCATAATTTGGTGTTTTCCTTTTATGGGAGGCATTCCTAGATAGCTCTGCCCACTGTGGACTTTTCCAGACCATTTTGAGAGGGGATCTGACAGATAGAGAGGCCAGATTCAGAGAGAGAGGATATGGGCTTTTATAGAGGCAGAAATGGCTTTCATGAGGATGTTGAATTAGCTGACTCAGTGAAATACATCTGATTTGTATACTTCATAATTATGTAATTGATATAAGCATCCAGGTTTCATTCATAGCATCCATCAGAACCTGTCAGATTTCTTATGTCATTTACTAAATAATAAATATCAACAAGCTGCTCAAATGAGTGTTCCAGTAACATGTCATTTTAAAACAGCTCTATCTCAGTGGCATGATAACCAAATCACATGATTCAAGAGGTTAGAAAGTCAAGAGTATATACTATCTTTCATTCTATTTTTTGCCTTGATTGTTTGCCATCTCTGGCAATTGATCAATCTCTCCAAAATGTGCTAATATCAGGACACTTTTTTGAGCCACTGTGTCATATCCTGTGTAATCGACGCAACTCCGACCTCCGAACTAACCCCATCCATCCCTCCGGTGACTCCTCACCAACTCCATTCCTTCGTCCCTTCAGACTTACCTCAGATACCCTTACATATTTCCCTTGTTCTGTATTTAGTTTAGCTTCACTCTCTGACCCCTCTGACACTGTGTAGCACGGGCTCCAGCTCATTTCTGACCCGGAGCACAGCTCCAGCATGTACTTATCCAACCTCCAATACTTTAGTCATCCAACCTCTGTTTACTAATCTGCAGTCCCCTCTGTATATATAAAGGCCTATATCTGTATGTAGATACCTTAGGCTGAATATCAACTTAGACAGTCCTCTGTTCATCTCCAAGTACCTCTGATGCATCTCTGACCAATGAAGGATGTGACAGTGTGAAGACGTGACACATAAGTCCTGCATCAAGCCTTCACTCCTCCAAATGTGACCCTCCAGATGTCCAATGACCTCTGGTGCTGGTGTTCATTCCCCTTTGACCTCCGATCTCTGACCAGAGTTTGAGCGGAGGATGATCCAGTCTTAACACACTGTACATTAAAGGGTAAAAATAAAAAGTAAGGTTTGACAGGATTAGACTGAGATATGAACTGACAGTACAAGAATGAGTGCTAATATCAGTCCAACATCAGTCCAACATTAAATGTCACAACATGATAACAGTAAAAGTTCTGGTTTACAATACTGTACTGATTAATCGTGAGTATCATACCTAAAATAAGGCCAGTGCTCACCTTTGTTACAATACCCCCTCTCTCTACAGAATGGAAGCAGATTGCCAAAGGCACTCAGCAAGCATTTGCCTTGTGTTTTAACCTTATTTCTTGAATGACTTGTACCAAAGCTCTCTGCCTACCAATTGCAAGCAGAGTGCCAAATGCACTCAGTGACCATTTACCCTCCATTTGAATCTTATCCCACACAGGTAGGATGACTTGTGCCAAAGGCACAAGCTGTGAGTGAGATGAGCTAGTTTTGTAATTATGTAAAGCACTAACATGCACATGTTAAAAGGTGGTATGAAAGGCAAGCATGTGGCAATTGGTGAAATTTGTAAAAAAAAGCCATTGCATTGACAAACTATGCACATCAGAGCAGAGTGCCAAACTACCTATCAGATTTCTGAACATGCCTACCTCCCCATGCCACTTTTCATTGCTACATACACTCCCATACCCTGCTGCTCATTATTCTTTTGATTCTTCTCTTATTTTCCATTGTTCATCATCACTCACTTCTCCCTTTCTAACTACCCTTGTCACTTATTTTCTCCTTTCTCATCTACTTCCATCATTTTATTTTCCCCTCTTACCTAGCTTGTCATCCTCCTTTACACTTTTACCAAATTCTTCCACTCTCTTTCCTTTCTCCAATGACTTACAATACTCTCATACACTACTCCAGCCACTTCCATAACATTTACATCTTTCTCTCTCACATTTTCCTGTCACTTTCTTCCTTAATAGTGAAATGTACATATATTGATGTATATGTATGCACACATCATTAAATTGCATGAAAATGCTGGGATGTTCAACTACATCCTATACATGACAAGTATGGTACCTTCAGTACAACTCTGCACGTCCATTTAATCTATATGTAACTCCATTCCTAAAAACATCCACTGTATGTAACATTACATTTCTCTCTTGTTTTCTATTTAGTTTAGCCTCACTTCTCTGATCTCTCTGGCATTGTGTAGCACAGCTCTGGCACCTACATATCTGACCTCCACCACTTTAGTCATATGATCCTCCATTACTAATCTGTAATCACTCTGTATATACATAAAAGCATGTAGAATATCGACTTAGACAGTCCTCTGATCTCTCCATGGAATTACTCTGATGTACCTCCATCAATCAAGGTCATGAAAGTGTAGGGGCATGACACATAAGTGCTGCACCAAGCCTTTACCCCTCCAACATGCAACATTCAGACCTTTTGGTCATCTCTGACATAGCTCTACTCCAGAGCAACAAAACTCCCTCTATGACTCTCCAATCTCCAAGTGGAGTTAGAGCAATTGATGAGTGGGTCATAACAAAATATATATACCTCAGGATTCGTGCATTTCATGAAAGTCCTGTAATGCAAATATCTTAATGTGCACAATTGATGAGAATGCTGAAATGTGCAGATATTGGTGTACCAAGATCTGCACGATTGATGAAAACACAGAAATACACATCTATATACCTGCAAATTTTATAAAAATTCCAGAATGCACAGATATGTACATGTTTAACTGCACACAACTGATGAAAATTCTAATGCACATACAGTGATGTCATTGAAAGAGTTTTTGCACTTTTGCACTTTTGCATTGACAAGGGTACTTGGATATTATTAGTACTTCATATAGCCTCCTTTTGTTGGGCACTACTTGAATCCTTCTAGGCATGCTTTATATTAGTTTTTGACACTCCTAAACTGGTATTCCCTCTTACTCCTCTTGAATCCTCTTCCACAATTCATAAATTCCACTAGGGGGGGTTTCATGCCCTGCAAGCCTTCTTTTGAGATAATCCCCCTGAGGTGCACAATAGAGTTTAGGTTGGAAGACTATGCAGGCAAGATCACACTCCTAAATTCCTGCTCCTCTAACCACTCCTTGATCCATTTCAAGATATTCTTGTTGTCATTATCATGCTTAACAATGATATTGTCATCTTTTAAAATCTGGAGGTAAAGGTCCCCATCCATCCTACCATCAAAATTGGTGGCAAGTCTTACCCCCTGCCAAGTCATACAGCCACAAATCATTAAGGAACCCCCCTCAAACTTGATAGTTTCTTGTATCAGCCTATCAGTGAGTCCCTTACCTGCCCTTTTCCATGCCCATTTGCACCCATTTGACCCTAGGTGATTGATTTTGATCTTATCTGACCATATCATGTTCTTTCAGTCCTCTGGAGTCCAATCCATAAGAGGATAGGCAAAGTCCAAACAAGCATTGTGATGTCTACATAGTAGAGAGAATGGGATATTTGAATTTGACCACAGCCTTCATGCCAGATTTCTGCAAATGAAGATGGACTGTACTGGAAAAAAGAGGTTTGCTGATTATATTGATGAGGGCTTTTGTTACTTGAACAGCATTTTCAGCCTTGCCAGAGATAATAAGATGTTGGGCATGGTGAATGTGTCATATTCTGGCCTAACCCCTATCCTCACACCTCTGAACCACCCTCCAATACCCCTTATGCCACCTCCAATTCCAACTCCCACATCCCCAGTCCCCTCCAATGGACTCCATCCTATCACCCATCAGACATCCACTGGAACCCCTTCCTCTGTCGGACCAATTATGATTGGCCTGGATTTTGTTTCCTCTTATGTTTGCTCCATTTCTCTGACCTATGTTCCATCCCTATAATCATTCCTGTGTTACATTTCATTCTTATATTCTATGTACATTGCCCCTCAGCCCCCTATGATCTCTGACCATTGTTGTACCTTTTCATATGGTTTCTCCATTCTCCATTATGGACTCTGATCCGACTTCATAGTATATAAACTCCTGTAATTCCTCCTGTACTCCTCAGTTCAAATATTGATGTCACTTGATGTTCTTTATTGAAGTCACTCAATGATGTTCCCACTCTTCTAACTCTGTTCGATCCCAATGAAGTTCCCCTTCACTCTTTATTTCTTCACCTTGTCCTTCCCATCTCTGAAATGAGGACCTGACAGTAGGCAAGGGCATGACACATAAGTCCTGCACCAAGTCCTCACCCCCATAACCCCTTATCTCTGCCCTGTTCCACATTCATCACCTCTGCTTGTCACTCCATTCCATCTCTGTTGGACCTCCAGCCCTTCCTGCATCCTTTTGCCCTGGAGTTGACTGATACCCCTTGAACCTCCATCAGACAAAGCCCCAGAGGAGTCTAGCATTCTGACAGAATGTTGGTAGGGGAAAGCTTGCAAGGGTGGCCTCCCACACCTTTGGGAAGGGTAGAATAACTCTTGGTGTGAAGTCTGGATATAGTAGAAGCACTAATGCCAGTCTGCTTGGCAATGGCTTTGTCTGATTGGCCAGCATCAAGCAGAGAAAGGATAGAATTTTGTTGGGTAAGGCAGAGGGATTAAACCATGATGGGTGTTAAGAAGTAAGGGGTGTGTGCACTTTTTTAAACTCAGACATACTATTAACATGTATTTCTTTGTCTGCACTGGTAAATAATGCTAATTATTCTACTATATATCCATGATCTTGGTCACCAATGCAAAAGTGCAAAAACTCTTTCAATAACATCACTATTTTAGAATGGCCATATTTTTGGACTGTGTGACTTCTGTCACATGGCTCAGAGACAGATTTGATAGCCAAGCATAGGTATCATTTATAACCCCACCAAAGTTCAGTGAAATTCCCACAGAGTTAGGCAGTGTGCATTATACACTACAAATGAGGCCCACATTGAAAGGGTTTTTGAAGTCACTGTACATTTGCATCTATATTTGCACATTTCAAGAAAATGCTGGAATGCATAGACTTTACAGAATATATATGTGTGAATTCCAGCATTTCCATGCCTTGTTCAGATCTTTGCACATCAATACATGGGCATTCTAGTTATTCCATGGTGCAGATTTAGATGTGAACATATCTATCTTGGTGCATTAAAATCTGTGCATTCCAACTTTTCATGAATTGTGCAGATAATTGGAAGTGCATTTCTGTATTGTCATGGATTGTGCACATTCCATCATGTTCATGAAATGTGCACAGTGACATGCACAGATGATGATCAATTTCATAGTCAAACCTATTTCTTAACCAAACCACTTTATCAAAACACACTTGAATATTATTAGAGCATAAGAAAATGATGTGAAAGATATCATTTCCTGCATAAAGACCTCAAATTTACTTATAAAACTGATTTATTTCTATAAAAATTTGAGCCCACTCTCCAATAAATTAATTCCAGTAAGATATATTCATGAACTTTAAATTGATTGGTTATGATGGCAGAGATAGCAGTTGCCTCTCCATTGATAATGAGTGAATGAATTTGGAAATTCAATTTTACATTCTGTGAAAATTTATTCAGAGTATTCAGATTATCTAATAATGTCAAAGGAGTTTCTTTTGAGGAAATTTGAATCCTTTAAATCCATTGGTAATCAAATTTAAATGTAAATATAATATGTATATGCATGTGCACATTAGCTGAAATGTGCAGATCTATCTGGAGCACAGGTTAGCAGGGAGTAGCATGTATGAAGGGTGGGACCAGAAACACAGCACACATTTTAGATTTCTCAGGTGGGTCATTGATGTTGTCTATTGCTTATCAAGCCATTTGTTATTTCTTTTTTGTAAATTTCTCCCATCTGCTCATTTTTTGTTAATTGATAAGAATGTCAGCATATTGTATAATATTTTTTTGCCTTTTTTTCATTCATGCAGCTATCTCTTGAGATCAGCAGAATTGCCTTTAGCTCAAGTAAAATCTCTTCTTACATCTCAGAAAATTGAATGAAAATAATAGAAAAATGAATTAATGCTATGCTCTATTGAATACACTGTAGTTTCTTGCCTAGTCATCAAATAAATGAATGTTATGCCAACAAGTGATCACTTATATAAACTGTGCTTTTACTGCATTTTCCTCTATCCTTTTTACCACCATCACACTACTCTGCCTTCACTGGCATTACTCTGCTTGCTATTTGCTGTGGCATATATACTCCATAGAGTTAAGTGATGTTTGGCCCATTGTCTAAGACTTCTTTTTCTTTGACCCTTGACACCTTTAGAGGAGCCTCTTGTAAGGACAGAATTGGAAGTGCTAAATATATTTTTTCATACTTCCTCCTTCTCAGGATTGATTAGTACATGCCAGAATTGTTCCTGATTTGTACAGGTAGTTCATTGTGTGACACCTTTGAGATTGAGCCTATTTAGTCACATCCAGGCTAAAATTGTAAGGTAGATCCATTACAATAGCACTAATGTAATCAGATAGACCACACATGGCACTTAAATACATTACATAGTAGCTATAGAGTACATCTAGGAATCAAAGTCCATAGCAGCACATCAAAATGTAAGCATAACACATGTTATTTTTTTACAGTATGTCTGATAAACATCAGGTTTACACACCTTCAACCTCTTTTCAATGTGCTTGGGCCTCTGGCCATTAAGATGAGAATGACTGACATGTTCTTGAATCTGCTCTGCTATTCAATTATCATTTTAATTCCACTGCTGTAACAAGCATGCCTGCTGTTTGTCATTACCACCACCACCACCACCACCTCACAACAACAACAACAACAACATTTTTACAATATTCTCCTCACTGGAATCCTATGCCTCCTGTTTTCACTCAATATCAGCTTTATCCTCAGCCACCTCCATACCTTTAGGGAGATTTGACTATACTACACAATTAAAATTTTAACCCTGATTGTAAGAGATGTCATTCTAGATATGCTATGACCTCCAGCATCTGACAATCATTTTCTTTTCAGCATTAGAATGTCATTAATTATGAGCTTGAAGGAATGATGCAATTGGAACAGAAGAGACAAAGGCATGTTTATATGTTACAGTTTCAAAATCAACAATTGCTGCAATAAAATTTGGAACAGAAAAGACATTTTGAGAAACAGCAGCAGTGTCATATCTGTCACAACTCTGCTTCTCCAAACATCAACTATGCACCTTCCTCCAGTGTTAACTCACCAGTTATGCATCTATTCTCCTCTGGACCTCTGAATATATCCTACACTACCTCCTTGTTTCTTATTTGGTTAGTTCTTATTCTCTGTACCTTTCTCTGTCCCTGTGCATCACAGTTTCAATTCATAGACTTCTATCCTCCATCTCATTACTCATTTAGTATGATTGTGTTACAAATTCAATGCCCTCCGTGGTATATATACTGTACCAAATCCACTGTACATATCTCCAGTCATAATATTGAATTGAGCACTCAACATTCTCTCTTCAACTTAGTTTGACACTTGACTCTCTGTTGTACTCTGACATATATCTTCACATCTGAGTCTGGTCAACTCAACTGTAATCCTCCAATCCTTCAAAAAACATGGGACCACCCACTGAGAGTTGAAACTAGGCTGCACCACATAAGATAAGCCAAGGTCCCACAACCCAACTCTGAAGTTTCAGAGTTGTATGTCATCAAATATGCATCTCCATTCCTTCAGACCCCTGTATATATCTTATGTTACTTCCTTGTTTTGTATTTACTTTATTCATGCTTCCCTGTCCCCTTTGACCCTGTGCAGCACTGCTCTGGAAAACTGCACCACTAGTGCATAGCTCTGTTCAGAACTTCTCCAACTTCTGCCTGAAATATTTACATAGCCTCCGACTTTTCCCTGACTATATATACTCTGACTTTGTATGTAGATACTTCAGCATTAATATGAATTGTAATCATTTGCAAAATTGTCTCATTTATGCTCTTCATCATGAAAATACCCAAGAACAGATCTATAACAATGGCTTACACTTTATAGATCAAGGTCTGAGAAGACATGAAACACTTGCTGGACTAGAAGCATATAATTACTTATCAATGAGCAAAACCAGTATGATAGACAGGAGCTGCAAAATTTTGTTGATGGAGGTCTTTCCACTCTCGATTCTCAGCAAATTCCTCTCTATAATACAGTCATGGACAGTGTCATCAATAATCTTAGATCTTTATTCTTTCTTCATGGAGGTGGTGGCTATGGCAAGATCTATCTCGTAGATTTCATTGCTACTCCTGTTTGTGCAAGAGATTTTTTTTTTCTATGTATTGCCTTCACTGGAATAGCCTCTGCTTTGTTGCCTGGAGGTCATATGGCCCATTTATGCTTCAATATTTCCATTTCCTGCCATGAACAGAGGACTTGCATCAACATCATTATAATGTGGAGTGTGTGGATTGTACTTTGCATGATCTGCTAAACAGAGATCAACCATTTGGAGGCATTACTACAGTTCTTCGTGAAGATTTCAGACAAAAAAGCCTATGATATTCATGTTCAAGAGAACAGATTATTTCTGCAGCCTTTATTTACTCTAATATTTGATCCAACATGACTGTGCATTACCTTTATCAAAATATGCAGCTTGGTGAACTGATGAAGAACTCAATTGCCCTGAACACATTCACTGCAGTGATGACTTGGTCTTGATTTTGCTGCACCAGCTGAGAAGGCCACCTATCTCAATGTAGACTCAGTAATAATTGAAAAATACAACTATGTGCAGACAGAAGTTCTCAGCCTAATGAATCCCTCTACATTTTCTCTCCACAAGTTGAAGTTGAAGAATGAAGTACCACTGATGCTGTTTTGAAACCTGGATCCAATTCATGAACTTTACATCAGTACAAGACTAATGTCAATCAGATATATCAGAAGAGTTCTGGAGTGCTGTGTGTGGGGTACATCAGGCATTTGCAAGTCTATAGAATGCTTTCATATGATCTCAAATACATTAGATACATGCATGGACAGCATGAACATCTTAGATTAGTATACAATACGTACAAACACTATGTATTATATAAAGGATATTAATCAAGCCACCTAAGGACAGTCTTGTCCTCTTGGTGTTTTCTCAGCATCTATGACATTGACTCACTCTTCTCCTTGCCTGAAAAATGACCTAGAGCCTTTAGTGGATCTGAGTTGTTTCAAATTCTATATCTGTGTTGTCAAACTGAGATGCAGGGTTGGTGGAGGAGTACAGAAAAGTAGCAGGCTGAATAAGCCCAGTCAGCTCATACTATTCAGTTGCATACAGGTGCCTTTCTTGAACACCAAAAAATTTCTTTATCAATGGCATTGCAGAAGAGTTTGACCTGTTAAAATGTAGTCCCATTATCACCTTTGCACATTTCAATATGGGAAAATATCTTTCAGACTTCTCAGTGGAGATTCTATGATTTGAATACTAGGTCTTGTTTTTCATGGATAGAGGCAGACTGTAGTGGTGTTAATACCTGATATTTTGCCACTCAAAACCCAGTCAGAGATCAGAGGTTGAAGGGAAACAATGGGCAGAGATGGCCAGAGGACCAGAGGACTGTTCAGAGGGGTGAAGGCTTGGTACATGACTTATGTGTCATTCCCTTGCACTGTCATGGCCTTCTTGGTCAGAGATGCATTGAAGGATCTGGAGAGAGATTGGAGGAAAAAGTCTGATGATATTCAGGGTGAGCTATCTACATACAGAGTCAGAATATATATATATAGGCAAGTCAGTGGCTGTGTAAATAGATCAGATGGAGTTGGAGAAGTCATAAGCAAAGCTGCACACCAGTAGTGCAGTTCAATAGAGCTGTGCCGTACAGGGACATAGAAACAAGACTAATCCAAATATGGAACAAGAGGAAATGTTACATACACAGAGAAACAGAGAAACAGAGTTGCATAATGACAGAGATTGCATCAGAGGGAGGAGCAGAGTTTTATTGGAGACACCAGAGTTGTCATGCATGTAATATAGTGTTGATGTTACTAAAGAAACAAGTCAAGCATTAAGTGTGACTTAATGATGAGTCACAACTAATGAAAGTTTAATATTCCTACACTTCTCAAAAGAATCAACCACATGATAATCCAGATGCAGTCTCTATGTCTCAGCTATGGGACCATGTGTCCAAAACTTTCTTTACTTCACAAATGGTGTGTTGGATTGATCTCCAGTGGCTCAAAAATGTGTCCCAATGTTGGTGCATTTTGAAGAGATTGGTTAATTGCTAGTAAAGAAAATCAAACAAGGCCAAATGCTTGCAGGAGCGAAGGTAGTAATTACTCTGCGCTTCCTAAAACCACTTGGATCATATGATTTTGTTGTCATGCCACTGAGTTATAGCCATTTTAAAATGCTGTGTCATTGGGACACTTATTTGAGCATCATGCTGTGATTCATTATCTGGTAAATAACATAAGAATATGACTGCTTCTGATAGATCCTATGCC
>JBBPTO010000688.1:0-24327 GCA_038094155.1 Pulveroboletus cf. aberrans
ACTGTCTAGAATCATGATCGGAAGGTCAGCAGAAGATCGGGTTCAATTGAATTCCTCAGGTCTAGGGTCTGATGAAGTACCGTCAATGGGTATGCGAACTTCAAGCTTTCCAGATTTGGATGGTTCATTGGTTGACAGCCTGGGATCTTACCTGCAAGACACTATCTAGTATAAGGTGGCCAATTTACGTCTTGTAAGTTATCTGTGAGCCGTGACAGGTAGTCAAGTGGCGGATATTGCTATCCTTGCTTTTTGCGTGGATATCGGCCGGGGAAGACCGAAGAGTTGACATTGGTCGATTGGGGGTACGACTGCCGACGTCATCAAACTCGCTTGAAATGCCGAAGTAATTGTTCGCCGAGTACTGCCACGTCTGAGGTATTCATCGGTTTGTTTCCCAAATCCTGTGTCGTTACCAAACTAGCAGCAAGTTGCTCGGAGCAACATTCCATGAAGCCGAGAGCATTTTTTCACCGATGGGCTCCGATCACTATTTTTGGGGCTAGTAGTGTGAGATGACTGACTTCACGGAAAGTCCTTTTCTAACACTACTATGTGCGCCACTGATTGTTCCATAGATACTCAACGCCCACATCTTGATTTGTGCGTTCCTCGCTGCTGATGACGATAACTGTTGCATGCTACGGCAGAAAGGAACTCGGTATTCGCTTCCCTATGATGATCAGGTACAGCTTCGTCCCTGACCCTGCCTAGACCATGATGCGAAAACGTGATAGTCTCCGTCAGAGATATTTCCTCAGCAAACGCTCGCAAGGATTCCCAAAAGGTAAGAAACCGGGGTCTTGATTTCTTACCAAGTGATAGAGCCACAATACCACTCGAGTCGTGTGCTGAACGTTATCGGGTAGCCGTTTGACTTGCACACAAGCCAAGAAAACATATGACCGAATATCGATCCGTTTATTGGAATGTTGCATCGCTTCGTCCGCCAGTGCGTCGTGATAATTCCATTGTCTTACACAGTGGAGTAAGTCAGAAGCGGGTCAACAGGTTGTTAAGGGGATTCAGGTCAATCGATGAACTTGAAGCGAAGAGTATGCTAGGACGGAACATCTGTCAAGCAAAAACGTCGCAGACAAGGTAATTATATTTAGCGAGCCAATGAGTAGTCAGGAATCGTGCAAAAACATCGTCGGAAACGTTACGTTGTTTGTGCACCTCAACAGATGAATGATCTCATGCTAAGGACCGTCTCATCTTCGTTAAAGTCTGATTTAGGAATATACTGATGATGACCCGGTGCTTCTCACTGAGAAGTTCTTTACGCCGTAATTGCGCCACCAAGCGCATATCAAATTCGGGAAGACGGTCAAAGCTCGGATAACGAGCATTTCATTCTTCACACTCAAAAATAGAAGGCTAGCGGGGGGATACCGAATCAATAAACTTGAATCTTACCCTAAGAGCAAAAGAATAGCATCGATGATAATAAGCATTTATGATTGATCGTGTCAGTCACCCGTGGACCCACCGCCCAACTGGATGTAGGGAGTAGTCATGTCCAAACTATGCCTTAAAAGCGGTGTGGAAGACAACTATTCCAGTGCACTCCCTGCAGGTTCAGTGCAGTGATGCGCCACACCTTGCCAAGATTAAGATCAGAACCCCCGAAAACCCCTCTCTGAATCTTGTACCGAAATACGACTCGGAACCCTGCATTGAGCAGTAACGTCGTGCCTGTAATCGACCAACTGACGGGAGGATATACTAATCTGTGCTGGGTTAGCTATGTTGTCTTGGCTCACGTGCCACTGGAAGGGTCCTAGCACTCAGTGGCAGTACTACTAGTATGATGAAATCACTGACCACACCTCTGCGTCATTTACCAGCCAATCAGGTGCCCCGCTCGGATTTCCAGCGTGCTGCGGGTTATCATGATGGCGCTCGTTGGCGTTGTCAATTTCCGTTAAGTTGGCCGAATAAATCTACCGCCCTTTGGCACACGAAATAGGAATAGTCTTGTGCGTTCCTATCCAAGTTTATGTATAGCCCTCGGACTCAGACCCGGAATCTCTTCAGGTATTTGTTAATTAAAATTATATCTTCCATGTCAACGAATGTAGTACTAACACTTACGGGACGCGAGAACTCCGATCACCGCCAGATGGCAGGATATAAGATAGGTGGATCACCTCCGTTCTTGTGCGTCTCGTCCCCAAGAAATGGTCACAGTAGTATGCCCACACATTCAGATATTTTCGATAGCTTCTCATTTGTACTTGCAGCCTACCCGGACGCAAATACTTGTAATCGGAGGCGGTCCGGCAGGCAGCTATGCCGCAACTGCTCTCGCAAGGGAAGGATTCGAGGTTGTGCTCCTGGAGGCAGCCAAGTTCCCAAGGTTTGAATCTTTCATCCTGCGACCACCATGTCTTGACGGTTTGGAAAAGGTACCATATCGGAGAAAGCTTGCTGCCATCTATTCGAGCGTTTTTGAAATTCGTGGACGGAGAGGAAACTGTCCAATCCTACGGATTCACTGCCAAGGTATGTGAGACTGCCACTGTGTCGGGATGTCGTTGAACTCCGATGTAGCCAGGTGCAGCGGCCAAGCTTAATCAATACAAACGGGAAGGTTGTAAGTATTTTATTCGATATATCCATGCGGCCACGTTCATGAGTCAAACAAATGACAGACACTGACTTTGCACCACTGGGTCCCAACAACGGGGCCTGGAATGTTGTAAGCATCAAATTATAATTGTTTAGTATGCCATACACAGACCGGAAAGGGCTGACATCTACACTTAGACCCGCGCGGACTTTGATGACCTGTTGCTCAGGCATGCTGCCAAATCCGGTGCAACGGTGATTGAAGAAACCAAAGTTACAGAATTGCGATTCGCAGGCGAACGTCCAGTTTCAGCTATCTGGGCATCGCGCGATGGCACAGAAGGACAGATAACGTTCGAATACTTGGTGGATGCCTCAGGGAGATCCGGAATAATGTCCACTAAATATCTCAAGAATAGGCACTTCAACAAGAGCCTGAACAACATTGCGTACTGGGGATATTGGGAAGGCACAGGGCAATACAAGCCAGGAACCGCTCGTGAGAATGCTATTTGGATCGAGGCACTCCCCGGTCAGTGCGTTATCTGCACGAAGCACTGAAGATTGACTCTGTCATGCGTGCAGATGAATCCGGGTGGGGGTGGTTTATTCCACTACATGACGGTTCTACCTCTGTCGGGATCGTAATGGATCAAGAAATCGACAACCGCAAGAAAGGGGAGCTACAGAATGCTTGCGGAACATCGAGCCTCCAAGGGCATTACATACAAGAGGTTCAGCAGACACCCGGCTTAATGAATCTTCTGGGAAATGCGACTCTCAGAAATTCGGGACAACCCAGAGCTGTCAAGAGCGCAAGTGACTATAGTTATTCCGCCCCGTCGTACGCAGGGGACCACTACCGTATTGCAGGGGATGCCGGTGGTACGTTGTGGGCTTTTTGTATAGATGGAAAGTATATTATCTCATCATCAACGTGCACCGCAGCTTTCATAGATCCATTCTTTTCTTCGGGTGTGCATCTTGCATTCATAGGAGGATTGTCGGCGGCAGTATCAATCTCGGCTTCTATCCGTGGATTCACCACAGAGTTTGAGGCGCAGGACTGGCACACCTCTAAATTTGGCACGTCTTATACCAGGTGTGTGCAGATAAATTTCTCCTGGTTAGCTCACTGATCCATTCTTAACCAAGGTTCTTGATTGTCGTACTTGGCACATACAAGCAGATCCACAACCAATCACTGGATGTGATGAGCGATGTCGACGAGGATAATTTTGATCGTGCGTTCGAGATGATCAGACCCGGTATGCTTCGTCTTTCTCTCCGCGTGGTCTTCATAGCTGAATTGTCATGACCAGTCATTCAAGGCACTGCAGATGTTGGGAAGTCACTTACCGACGACGAGCTCCAGGTGAGGCGGTCGTTCCGCATGATGTCAGAAACACTTACTTGTGCTTAAGAAAACAATGAACTTCTGCTTCAACGTACTTGCTCCGACAGATCCTGAGATGCACCAAGCCGTCGCTGCGAGGTATATTCCCCCTCTCCCCCACAAATCGTACTCACGGTCTACTAACAGGATTGCCCCCGAGTTGACGGATCCGCACGCACCGGTTATGACAGAAAGCGAACTAGACAAGGCCCTCGATCCCGCTGATGAAGAAGCGAGGCATGTGGTGACTCAGATCAATGCTCGGAAGCAGATTGAGAGGATGTACAATGCAGTGCATGAATTTGGTGTCGAGGACCATTTCGGGTTTAAAGCCGTTTTACAGCGAGGGAAGCTTGGCCTTGTGGCAGGTTGAGTGACACAGGTGACAGGCTGCGTAGAATGTATCATCCGTCACTGTCAATATCCTGTGTAGAATATTGTTCCGTTATGTTACACCTGTAGTACTACGTATTCCTTAAGTGCAGGATATTGCTACTAGGAGGTTGGTACGGGAAATTACATCATTGGGCAGGCTACTCAGTAGGATCGTTCGCATGTACGCGTAAGCGAGCCCAAAGTACCACATATGATACCCTGCCAACAGCCTCTGTCACATCCTTTGTGGCGTTCGGCAATTCTAAGTCGCCAACTTGAATGATCCGGTGGCGCCACCTTCTGCCAGATTCAGGGGTTGGAGCCTCATTAGGCAGACCCAGAATATGCCATCTCCGATCACCTCCGACTGAGGCGTCCCCTCAGTAGAGTGATGCAACCCCGACAAAACTCCGAATGTTTCTATTTGGTGCTGTAGGCCCGGCCCTGTACATCAGTCCGAAATGGACGCTGTGATAGTATCAGCCTCATCACAGTAGAATAGTGCTATCGCATAACGTTCCGTTTAAATCCTTACTATTTTGTCTATCAAAACCTACCAGTATCTGTATCCGTTATAATTTACGTGCTGTGCCCCCCCCCCTCGCACTGCTTGTAAGTATTTCGGCCATGATATACCATAAGTAACCCGACAGAGCTGCGGAGCCAACTGGAAGGTGGGATGTCATTACATAATCAGGCCACTACTTGTCAGAAGAGGTTTAAATTGTAAACTTGGCACCTTTTGCCCCCGACGACTCTCCATTTTACACTGCTTTCTGGCAATACCACACTCCACGTATCAATACATCCTCTCTGACGGTTACGGAATTGGTCCGGATGGTGTTACGACGACTCCCAAACTGGACCTAAATCACTAGGTCGACGGTAGTTGCACTGCCAAGTAATTTACGAACGTTTCACGGAACCGTCTCGGAAATGACCCGTTATTCAGTGTTTTGGACAACCTACGGGGCCTTCAAGTTATCGATCAAACGGTCATGGCATTTATCAATGCTGTCATCCGGCTATCTTCCGTTCCCTACGAAGCTAATCATTTCAAATCTATTGCCTCCGAGATCTCCATCTGCTCTCCCTAACACGACGGCTGCATCCATATTTTGTTCTGATCTAAGTGCTGTATTAAATGTGAGCCCCCGACTAGCTGTTGTGCAAGGTCCCAGGGGGGACGTAGTAATTATAAGAGACGTTGGCACGCGTTTGTCAGACATAGTCAGATCGGGCTTAAAAGCCGAGGAACTATGGACGTCAAGAGTACCATTGCTTTCTCTCTCCCGCTTGATCAGGATTAATAATGTCAGGTGAAGCTCAACTTGAGGCTCTGCTCGAAATAATCAACAGGTCGGCTCGCCAAGCCATTGTCGAGTACAAGAAAGGCGGTAATGAAGTCCCTACAATCCATTCGAAGACATGTCACCCCATCGATTTCGCGACCGATACCATTGAACTGAAGAGGGCTGTGCGATTGCTGGAAGGTGCCTGTCAACAGTTATGTGCGTCACTGGCACCACCACAACATACTGTTCACAATGTGAGTCGTGTACTGCAAATTCCGATGGAGAGACTGACTGACGGGCCTTCAAGTATGTCTTGTCTTTTGAATGGGCATGTGTGGGCATTGTTATTCGCTCGAAGGTGGCAGATGTTTTAGAGAAGTATCCTGAGGGTCTTCATGTCGATGAGCTTGCCAAGCTGGTAAATTTGGAAAAGGGAAAGTTTCGACGTGTACTTCGTCTCCTTACTTCCAAAGGGTGCTTCACAGAAGGCAAGGGCTCTTTCCCTCCCGACACACGGTCGCATCGCACGACTTGCAACTTACAATCTGCCTCCAGTTGAGCCAAATATATTTGCCAACAACCGTATCTCGCTTGTCACTGTTTCTAATTCTGAAATGGGTTCTCTCTGGTGTATGGAGGTTGCAGATTTTGCCCAAGGTGCAGGTGCGTTGTACGAAACGATGGCGGGGTCAGAACTTGCCACAAGTTATCATCCGAATATGGCACCTCTTGTCTATGCCCGGGAAAAAAAGGGCCTCAAGGGTAACTACTTTGACTTGCTAAAGGACGTAAGTCATTCCTTAATGTTTCGTGTTTGCTGACCCTATGGCACCTTTAGATCGGGCAACGTGAGGTGAGAACTACTCATGTTTTACGAAGGGATCTTGCATGTAACATGTTCGAGTAGAATTTTGATCGTGCTATGATCGGGCTCAACTTCGTCATGGGTACGCTCTCCGTTTTGCACTGTAAGTTGCTAGTTCCCTCGTCTCTGTCATAACTATCAATATTATTGCTGCAGATTATCCCTGGAATGAGGTGAAGACTGTCTGTGATGTTGGTGCTGGTATCGGGACGGTTTCTCTTCCCCTTTTGAGAATGTACCCACATTTGGAAATCACGGATCAAGACTTGCCTGAGGTCTTGGTTCAGGCAAAGGATGTAGGTACACACTTTTTTCATCTGACCGGTTCGTCCTACGCATCACAAGACAATTTTCCTCCAGTCCCTACAAGACTGACTTGATATAGAGCTAACATTGCTGCATAACATAGATCTGGGCCGAAGAGGCACCCGAGGCATTGCAGAACAACCAGATTGAGTTTGTTCCTTTGAACTTCTTTGAAGGAAGTCCAGTCCAGGGCCAAGACGTGTACTACGTACGTGGTTCATTTCTCCGACAGACTTTAGTTTTGGTATTCATTCACCGGCAGCTCCATCACATCATTCATGACTGGCCAGACGTGGAGGCTACGATCATCATGAGGAATGTCAGAAAGGCAATGGCTCTGCACAGTCGGTTGCTCATTCGTGCGTCCTTGCTTTTACCGTTTGACTAGACACTCCTGACTGCCTGTTCAACATAGATGACTATGTCCTGACCCCTGCTACTCTAGACAACAACTCGAAATCCTCGAAATCATGTGGCGTAGCCGTTGCTCCAGAACCTTTATTGCCTAACTTCGGAAACGGGAACAACAGGATGTTTCAACAAGACATGAACATGTGGATGAAACTTAACGCGAAAGAGCGGACGCTGGACGAATTAATTTCGTTGGGGTGGGTAGTCGGCCTTGTCCTTCACACGCTCTTCTTGTACAATGGGCCCTCGCTCATGGCTTAATCATTCTTTAGGTCTGCGGCTGGGCTACGGTTAGTGAAGGTGTATGACCTTGCCGAATCTGTAGTGCTCGAGTTCAAGGTGACCGTTTAATGGCAGCGCCTACACACAGTTTACGCAGGCAAGTGCTCTTTACCTAGTCGAGATTCGAGTGGTCTGAGCTGGATTTGTACACCTCGATCTTTGCAATCGCCGTCAGATAGGAGCAGTTGAAATCGTAGGAATCCCAATCCAAACACCCTCTCGCTGATGTTTCATGTTTGAAGTACTCTATAATATACCTATTTTCGTACTTCAAGTTTGAATATACCATGATGGCGGTCGGAGTCGACATTGATAATGTATGTTTACGTTCACGGGCAAGTCGCTGTTGGCTCCACGGAGACCAATACTGATAAGTATCCAACCAGTACTCCGAGTCATAGCAACTTCTGACCGGCCGTGTGTTGAAACGTTGAGGGCTAGGGGTTGTTAGAATTCTAATCGTAATGGCGTCTCGCGAGTGTTTCAAGTTGGTCAAGTGGGTGAAGTCCTTGTGGGCGCTTCTGTCGATTCGATCGCCGATGAACCTCCCCTCGTGATGGCGTCGATACGCTGTTGCAGTGCGCTGGCAAATTGAAGAGTTCGTGGCCGCGAAGGTTTGTTCTCAAGTTGTTCTGAGCCACGTCATGGCTCTGTTTCAAACCTTGATTGTACCCCTTCCAAGTACACGCGTCCATGCGGCATTGAACCCGGACGTCCGCGGAAAAACAAAGGTCTTCCGGGTCATCGTGTGTGGCTTGATCGACCTCAACGTATTGTTGGGAACCAAATGGCGAATGGTTTCGTACACGATGGCGCTGACAGCGAGCAGTACGACACCGGCGGTGCGGATTTCGTTGTGTTTCGCTGTGCCATACACGGAGTACAGGTGCGTCCGTGCTGGCATGCTCACTTGTTCAAATCCTGCGATCCGGACCGAGAGTGCGCATAACTCATAGGGCACATTGAGTTGCCGATGGCACAACTTGGACACAAAGGCTGGACTATATTCAGGCCTCAGGTCCAACCTAGTATTTGCTGTGTGGAACGTGAACCTCACATTTCGAGTCTCATCCTAACCACATTTAGGTCGGTCCAGAAATTGATACAGCCACTATCTCAGCGTGTGCCGTACCCACTGGTGCATCCACCATCGTGTGCGCCCTATGATACCCCTTGAATCTTACTCGTGGACAGGGACCACGTACTGACAGGGAGCAGCGTACACCGCAGCCCTTCAATCCGAAAAATCCCGGTTACTAATCACCAAAACTCATATGAGGTATGAGCGCTCTGACAGAGCCGAACCATTCCTCCGTTCTTACATTACCTCTGATCAGCCAATGCGGCCACCTTCCGGTGCAACCGTATTAGTCGAGTCTTACGATGTAACTTAACACGGTCACGGTGGGAGTCTGATAGGAACATCGCCTCTAGTGTCCTCTTCTATGACCAGCTACCCCCAAATTGAGTCCCAGCTCCAGAATAACCCATGTTGTGCGGCAGAGAAGAGGTCTATGTTATCGTATCACAGTGGGGTGCCCATTGTCGAAGCCAAAACAGCAGGTGTGATACGACGTGTGGAGAGCACTTTGGTATCCAAAGAGTGTGAGTAGTACACATGAAACGTCGACTGAGAATTGCTCGATGAAGTTCCTGATTCAACACCGCTTACAGGTATTCTAATAAATTCTGAACGAATGCCTCACCGCATCGAAGAGGAAGGTTGTGGCAGCAAATGGTACTGCGAGCTCTACCGACTGCCCGGAGGGATGTACCAAGGCAACAGCGAGTTTTCAGCCCAGTAGCAAAAAGATCAGTGAAGCGCGGCTGATTTGCTCGAGTGGGATTGGTTACAGGGTGGTTTCTGATTACATTTGTGAATTCAGAAACGGTGCCTTCCATCGGCAATGAGAGTGCGCCAGCAAGAGCGGCAAGGTCATCCTTTCGTTTGTAGGATGTGAACCCGCCGATATTTGAAGCCCCGCTTCGGCACCCAGCGAGTAACAGGCAGCGTGGCAGCGGTCAGACAGTGGCTGCGTTCACGATCGAGAGAACTACTGCATATTTTTTGTTCGTTCAACTTCGTGTGTGGTACTAGAAACAAGATATGTAAAATAAATGGCGAAATTTAGTGGGTGCTAGTTCGAGGGATAGTGTTATTTTAGGTCACCTTCGTCGACGCTCCACTCAGCTTGAGTTGTGGGAATATACCATTCTATTATTTACCCAACTATCCCAAACTCGGTCTGGTTGGGAAGTACCCCTCCGCTCTGGCGCAGAATCTTGCAAGTCATGGTCTGCGGCCTGGTGTATTGTTATCAATGTTTTGGTAACTGTGGTTCGCGATTCTTTTGCCCGGGGTGGCGTCCCCGCCACCAATCGTTTGCTATTAGGTCCGGAATGGAAGCCCCAACTTGACTTCGAATGCCATTATGGTTTAGATTTGTAGGTATTCGATACCCTCGTCTTTGGGGTGAATTTGGAGACACGGTCATTGAGGAGAGACGGAAAGCTCTACCATGCCAGCCAAAGTTCCGCAATACATCCCACTCAGCCAAGATGACCTGGACGAGGGACGAATCTTCTATCCTGGCTCCCCCACCGACGCGGATGAATCTGTATTCCGACCACATGCTGCTCAGCTTAACGGGAAGTCCAAAAGCCTCGTACATCGTTGGGAGTGGATGACTCGTAGCATTCTTATTCTACTGTCAGCAGTATTCTTTACGCTCTGGGCGACCTCCGTCAACACCCGCCAGTGCATTTATGCTGTTGAATATTGTGAGTGGCCCCCTTGCACATTCTCAGACTGTATGTTTGTAGACCGACACCATTATGGCGCAATTCCATAGCTCCCGCAAACGAGGCCGTTGAATACATGGAACGCGTCAAATATCAATCACATCTCCATTTCACAACGCCGTGGCGAGGCGACGAGTCCGGGAATCCGGACTTCGACATCGATGCTGCTTGGAGTAGTATAAGCACGGACAGTGAGTGGAAATGTTCTCTGGAAACCTAATGAATGAAAAGTGTCACGGTCGTCCCCCAGTCAAACCAATCCGTGTGACAGAAGAACAAGCAAAGAAGATGGGGCTGGTGGTCACTCCGACTACAGTGAAGATTCCCGAAGAGGCAGGTGGAGGATACCTAGTGTCCTTGGAAGTTACCCGTCACCTCCAATGCCTGGTACGTTGACATGTTTCGACTCATGGTGCATTACAGGGGAAGTCTGAGCTATCGACAGGATATGATACGCAAGGCTACCTACCAAGAGTACTACGAGTCTTTCGATCCGGCCTTCCAAATAGACAACGAAAGGCTCACGAACCAGCTTGGTAAGACAATGATCCAACCCTCTTCAACATGTCACAGTACTGAGTTTGACGACCCGTATGCGTCATTCGGAATAGAAACGTGCGTCGAGATCCTTCGTCAAGCCCTCATGTGTTTCCCCGACATCAATATGGTGGCATTTTACTGGGTACAGGGTCGCGACGATCCGTTCCCGGACGGCAACACCATTCATCGATGCAAGAATTTCGACAAGATCATAGCATGGGCTGCTGATAGAGCAGTCGACATATCGACCGTCCGCAGAGAGAGGACTGAGGACAATCCAATCATCAGGACGTAGTCGAATAGCAAGGCGCCGGACAACGAATGGATCATGGACATGGCTTACTTCATTGTTAGTTGCGACTAACTAGATGAACCGCGACGCTCGCAACAGGACGTAGTTATTGGTAACCCTGAGTTGTGTAAAAACTTAGAGAGATCTCACGTGAATGAAAGTTGTTGAATGTGGCGAAGCCCGTATGGAAAGTCTGGTAAGCCTGATCGTACAATGCAAACCCACATGGTATAAGATTGTATACCACACTGTGATCCGTATCATGTACACGATACGTACCCAGGATCCTGCCGTCCCGTATACGTATATGACAGCGAGAACGAATGTCATTCATACGCTCGTTCTTCGGATTCCTACCGAACACTCGATCGAATAACATGCGAGCAGGCTCTATGATAGAAAATAGTCGGATCGAATAGACTCATGGCATGATGGCACGGACATTCGAGATGGACTACTGTCCTGGTTTCCACTTATTAGTAGCCGGAGGTATAAGGCATCCGGATCGTATAATGTCTCTGGCCGACGAAATGGGAATGCTTTTAGTAAATTCTGACCTTGAGATTAATGGTCCAGGAAAGGGTCGTCCTATTTATGGGATCCTGCAGTCGATTTAGCGACCCACAAGTTCCTTTGGTGGGCGGATTATGCTGTTACTGTGGCGTTTTTCAAGGACCAAACGAGGGTCTTTGATTGAAATTTATGATGCCTTCTCCTTGCAGTCGCTCTCGGTCCGGAGTTTCGGGCGCCACTGGCAGGACTCCCATCCACATTCGACTGGAATTTGAGCCCCGCTTGAAGTGGGATCATGCTACTCTGTATTACATGGGTTCTCCCGGCAAATCTGTCGCGTCCCCAAACCTGACGACATGGGTCTTCAGCACATGTGCGTTATGTCTATCCGACCAGTCGAGGATTCGTTCATAGTCCACACATCGATGTCTCGCATTGAGGTTTGGTTGGGGATCGTCAAGGCCATGGATCCAGTCGTAGCTAATCATTGTGAGGTCTGAGGTGCACATAAGCTTCTGTCGAATGAGATCGATGCAGTGTCCTGGAACATCAATCAGTTATCATCAATATGCACAGAGGATGTAAATTGACCAAGGTGAGGGCGAAGCTTATTGTTGAACAATTGGTCGAAAGGGGCGTAATAGTCTCGTCGGATATATTTCCTCAAAACGTCCTAAATATTGAAAACGGTCAAAACTAGGTGAATGCGCATCGGAGGCTTGGTCCCCTACCAAGCAATGAATGTGGTGGTATGTATCGATCTGAGACATATAACCCCCGCCATCCTCGGGCCGGTATTTGACCGCAGCAGTACTGTCATTCCCGCCTATCATCAAGAACTGCTCGCGGGTCAGTCGAGTCGCTTTAGCTGGCGACGCAATTAAAACAGTATCCAGGACGTGAGAGAAATATTTTACCGTTTACGCTGATCCGTGCCCATGCAGCATCGATCTCCGGACTCGGGTAGCCCCTGAAGATGGAGGTGGAATTCAAATGACCATCGAACAGTCTCTCGATGTATTGGACAGCTTCATTCACAGGGGCTTTGTAGGACAGATGAGATGTGGTGCTCCTATCACGGAAAGCGGGGCCTACAATAAGTCGTAAGGGAATCAGGATGGCAGGGTGTCCAGATGGCGTTTATCCATAAGGCAAAAAAAGCAGACGCAAGAAGCAGGAGGATTCCATGGATCCAGAGAGATCCTACACTGCAGGACGGCAGTGAGGCCTGACGCGACACAATTGATTGCTTCCTGTTATTTCTCGTCAGGAGAGCTTCGAGAGTGCCGTTGTTAGTCGTCCCGGGATCGAGACAGCGTGCAAGTTCAGCGGAAGGCTGGGTCATGATGAATCGAGGTCTCGAGCACAATGGTTCATCGCTGACAATTCACGACCCTCGTGGGGAAGCGAGAAACCTGTGATCGACTAGGCGGGTCTAGCTCACATGTTACGCTCGGATTTAACTCTGATGTGACTCGCTTACTCGTGGGTTGATTGACTTGAAGTAGGTGACCATTAATGGGGGACTAGTAGTCTCGTCACCATCCGTTCTGGTTGGCTCCTTTGTTGAAGCCAAAACGGTCCAAAACGGATGGTAATAACAATACCCCGTCTGCGGGAGCTTCTGGTTGCTTTGTGGTTGTGGGTGGCGTATGCCCAAACTCAACAGGGTCCAGTGCCCTTTTGTTCGTCCACGCTACCCGACGCTTCCAGCTAGGCTAACCTACGGGTTGAGGTGCTATGGATCCCTTGCCTTAGTTCAAATTACTTCTATGACGTGTGCTCACCACATTGGAGCCGAACAAATGGAAGACTCTCGTGTAACGAGACGGGAAAGGTCTGCCGAATAATGCTGCCAACGCAAAGGTGGTCCCAGACTGGTTCAGAGTATAAGAAGTCTGGGGATAAGCCTGGACTGGGAATCCAAGCTCCAACCCTACGTTGTCTAAGACGCGGTGGAACGCTAAACATGCACTTCAAAGTTTTCTACTTGTGCCTCCCTGCACTCTTTCCGTTTCTCATTGCAAGTTCGGTGCAAGCAAACCCTGTGGATGTAGTTCGCCGCGATATCGTGGAAGGAGGCGAAGAGACTACTGGCAACGTTTGGACTCGTGAGTGCGACTCAAGGAGGTTTACTCGGAGCCTGGCTGAGACAGAAAACAAGGGCGCGAAACTTCAGAGGGTTCAGACTCGGAGTCTAGTGGGAACGTATGGTATCGTGAGTATGATTAAAACAACCGTTTTGAAGTCATGCTGACGTGAAGAAAAAGGCAAGCGGGATACCTCGCACGAAAGTGGTGAAGAGACAACTGGCAATGTATGGGTATAGTAAGTATCACTCAGTACACTACAGTCACAGAAGTACTGACCAAAAGCAAAGAATATGTGAAGTTGCTGAAGGTATCAACCAAGGTTGGGGTCTTGATTCCAATATATTGTCTGTTGTAAGTTGTTAGCAAGTAGGGGCAAAGTCCTCTTCGAGAGTTGGTCAATATTCAAGTTCCTTTGTATCATACCTAAAATGGCCGGATCAAGAATGAAAACTGTCAGTCATTGATCTGGGAGAAGCAGGTGTTTGGGTTGGTAGACGGATTCAGTACATATCGCTCGTCAGAGAGGTGCGTGACCAGTGTTACTGTGTGACAATCTACCGACTTGCCAACGTTCAACTTTCAACTAACCTTGGTTTGAATCATCGTCTGTTGGCTAAGCTGATATGATGTATTGGCCAGAAACCGATATCAAGACAGAATATGTCTCCGATCGCATGGGTGCATGTGATGTTGGGGCAGCCCCCACTAATTCAGTTATTCTCCGAGGGCCGAGGAATGACTCCCGTGCCGGACGGCATCCACACACCATCCATCCATTTCTGTTAATCCACCCCGGTTCGGCTTCTATTTATTATTGAGCCCAACGCTCGCATGACATCAGCATTCCATACTAACTCACAGTGCACTGATGATTTTCATATTCCGGTGGTCTCCTTCCTCCCACCACATCCATTATGCCGCTGTTCTATGTGTGCGTCTTCATGCCCCCTAGCGAGCTCGATTAACGTTAGTCCACCAGAAACGGTCTGCCTGTCGGATGGGTCGCCATCATGCTAGCTCTACTGGCTTCCATGGGTGGCTTCATCTTTGGGGTAAGCCAGCCGTTTCGCACTCGACGGAACTCACAGCCGTTTCAGTATGATACCGGCCAGATTTCCGACATTATCCTCATGGATGATTTCTTGCTTCGCTTTGCGACGTGCTCCACGCCGGGTGTTGTATCCACATGTGCGTTTTCGACGGTACGCGAAGGTCTCATAGTGTCACTCCTCTCGATCGGGACACTGGCAGGTGCGCTCGCAGGCGCTCCGTGAGTGAAGTGAAACATTTCCGTTCCCAGTGTTCATAAATGATGCAGGGTGGCGGACTTCCTTGGTCGGCGCTATGCCATGAGCGCAGAATGTATCGTCTTCATTGTGGGTGTTATCGTTCAGATTGCTTCAACCACCGTTTGGCAGCAATATGCCGTGGGCCGACTCATCAGCGGCTTGGCCGTCGGCGCGCTCAGTGCGGCCGTTCCGATGGTGTGTACGGATCCTACATATACATACCCATGCCCTCTCATCATTTCATAGTACCAAGCAGAAACTGCCCCTTCTCAAATTCGTGGTGCATTGACGTACGTAGTTCACGACTTCTTCGCGTACAGGGGTTTTGACATCGGACCACAGCGCGACATATCAACTCTTTATCACGTTCGGTATTCTGGTTGCTTGTGAGCCGGTCTCCAAAAGTGACACCTAATTCAAACGTTGACTGAATTTGAAGATTGCATATCAATTGGTACTAGAGATGCTTCCGGCACTGCTTCTTGGCGCATTCCAGTTGGAATCGGAATTTTATGGGCGTTGATACTTGGAATCGGCATCTTGTTGATGCCCGAAAGTCCAAGGAACGATTCAAATGTCTTATTGGCTATGCTTCCTCTGATTTCCATCCAACAGATGGCTGGCTGCACATGGCCGTTTTGACGATGCACGACGATCTTTAGCACTCGCCCGTGGTGTTTCCCCGACAGAGGCAAAGAATCACTATATCATCCAACGCGAAGTGGAGGAAATTCAGTCGAGCGTGGAGCACGAAAAAAAAACCAAGAGTGGGTGGATTGATTGCTTCAGACCGCAGAACAAGACACTCTACCGCACGATCCTCGGCATGAGCTTGCAGAGCATTCAACAATTGACGGGGGCGAACTACTTTTTCTATTATGGTGCCACGATATTCCAGGCAGTCGGGCTGTCGAACTCGTTTGTTACCCAAATTATTTTGGGTGCGGTCAATTTCGTGTGCACGTTTGGTGGCATATATGTCATGGAACACGTACGTATCGGCCCTGCTTGTCTTATCCTTTGTTCGTCACCATTGTTGCACTAGTTCGGAAGAAGATTGCCACTGATCTGTGGTGGTATCTGGCAGTCTGCCTGGTTGTTCGTGTTTGCGTCTGCGGGAACGGCTGTCGATCCCGTCACACACCCAGGCATCGGAAAGCGTGAGTTTCATTTCGTGGCCTTCATGATTTCCCGCTTGAGTTTTTTCTAGTGATGATCGTTTCAGCGTGCATGTTTATCTGGGGTTATGCCATGACCTGGGCCCCGTGAGTGCACACTTGGCCCGTCTGCTATTTTGCTCATCCCTGTGTGTCCAGCGGCGTTTGGATTTTGATCGGAGAGACCTTTCCAACGCGCACGCGTGCCAAACAAGGAAGCATCTCGACCGCGGCCAACTGGACGTGGAACTTTTTACTAGCGTTCTTCACCCCGTTCATAAGCAGTGCGATCGATTACCGGTTTGGGTACGTCTTTGCTGGTGCGTCTTCTCCTTTGCGTCCCACAAGTTGGGGCTGACGGGCTGGACAGCGTGTAATCTGTTGGGCGCGGTGGTGGTGTACTTCTTCCTGTACGAATCGTCGGACATCTCACTGGAAAATGTGGACTTGGTGCGTTTTCGGTTTGGTTTCCCCCAGTTCGCTTACTTGCTCACTTTTTTTTGGCGGAATCGGTAGATGTACACCGATACAAACTGTAGACCATGGACGTCCCGTCAGTGGGCACCGCCTGGGTATGCATCACGACAAGATCTGATCGAGCAAACGAGGGCTGCGGAGGAAAGCAAGGTAGGTGGGGTCGGGACAGTCGTGGTGCAGACCGACAGTGTACAAGCCAAGGAGGGTGTCGTGTAGCGTCTGATCGTGATGCACTAGTCTTTGCTACGTTGTGCAAAGTGTGCTATGTCCGACTGATTCCGTTGATGCTGCCAACTTGAACGAGCTCAACCACCGGTATAGTAATGGCGTTAAGCCTACGTCACATCATTTTTTTGAATTAGCTGAAGCAGCGGCCACGTTTCAGATACTCCAAAGGGGCCAGGTACAGCTTCGTTCCGTTCTCAGCGAAAGTGAAGTGGGTCACGGTGGCGCCATCGTGCTCGCGCCCATCAACATCCATTCGGTGCGTCCAAACTTCCACGCGGTATCACGAACATGATGTGGATGGACAAGGCTTCGGGCGAGGGGGAGAACTCTGCGCTATCATAGTATGCGTCACGTCACGGTGAGGCCCTGGGGGTCTACATGGATGCAATCGCGATCATGCCTTCAAAGGAAGACGTGGCACGCGAGCGAAACGAAGCGACGCAGAAACTGTGACCTGGTTTAGCCAACCGGTGATCGCGGGGCGGTGAGCATGTTTGTCGTCTCACCGACCGATGACTCGTACGTCTTGAAGCACGAGAACATGCCCGCGTAACATGCTCGACGTCGGAAACTGTCGTTTCCACCACGAGCACAGACGCCACGAGTGCTGACGCGCTGATGAACGGTGTATGGCCGAGGCGATGGTTGCAAGGTGAATGGGTATGCACTGAGTACGGCAACAGTACTGGGTTCCCTCAGGCTGTCCCGATGCGGCGCGTGTTACGGTATCGATGTCGTCGATGTCGGCGTCTTTCAGTAGTGTCATCGACTTTCCTGGGCTTAGTTGATACGAAGTGGACCGTCCAAGGCGAGAAAACACAACCCACGCGGGGGTTTCGACGTGACGTGGCGTGGTGTAACGACGAGGTAATTCTTCCGTACGAGGAACCTCTTGCTGAAAGAGAGTACGCTGTTCCTGATCGAGGACAAAGCCGGGTCGGCCGCGCATTTGATGTACTTCCATTCCCAGATTCGTCGCGCGTCGCTCCGCGGCTCCGTAGGGCATAGTTCGTGGGCCGTCGGTTCTCGGACGCGGGAGATGGAAGACGCGAAGGGTTTCATCACAGATCGTGATCATCACCATACGCATGGTAGAACCGCGGCTTGGGTGACCGCTTCAACGTCAAACGTGCCTTCCCCCCATTCTGATCGTTCCATCAGAGGGCCCGAACGTGCGGGGTTAGAACGGACGGGAAGTTTGCAAGCGTGCTCGTCGTTCAACTGCGTCCGAACTCGAGAAGCAACCATAAAGTCAAAAGGGGTAAATCACTTGCTTTAGCAATCGGTGTTTCTGGGAAAGCGGCGATTTCTAAGGCAGTTTGCACGTGACGATCGAGGTAGTCTCATCGCAGAGAGAAGGGTGCTTCCTATCTTTGCAACAAGCACTTGATCCGAACATTGATGGGCTTGCTCCTGAAATATTTAAAAGTGGACGGTTGACTGTAGATGATATAGGCATGTAGCCTTAGGCCTGTCGGTGTCGAAGCATCATCCAATTCACCAGATCTTGACGGCCAGGAAGATGTCGATGATGTAGGGATTTCCCTTGCAGAACTGCTCGTGCATCGATGAACGCCCACTTCGTACTGGAGCGATCGGATTCCTAACCCAAGTCGTTGATTAAACCAGTTGGTCCTGGCGATGAGGGGAGCGGGAAGGGAACGCAAGGAAATTCTCTCGGAAGCGGGAAAGTACCGAGCTCGATTCGACGCGATGATCGTCGTTGTCTATCACAGTCCGCGCTCATCGGGCGTCGTTGCCTGTGTTGGACCTGGTAGCGAAAATACATGATTCGCTTCGATACAAATGACCGTCAGTACGCACATGAAATGATCGGGGCACGTCTCGTACATACATAATGCAGTTTTATGTTATCTCCTTCGCCCACTTGGGTTTGGCTCACAGAATGTCTCGCTCGTCCGGGTAAGCCGCGGTGTCGCGGTTGACGAAGCCAGTATTCCTTCTAACATTACTGGAGTGGAGCTCAGCCACGGCTACTCGTCCGCCATGTAATCTTGGTGGGGTCGCAAAATTGTGACGCCACAACTGAAATATATGCCCGCTCAGGAATCGGGGGCTCCTGATGTCGCTTCTTTGCTATGGTAAACAGCCGTCTTGGACGCACGGGGGGTTTAGTGCAGTCCCTCCTGTTTCTTTTGAGAACGTAAAATAGAAGGAAGGCGGCGCACAGACCGTGTCGGCGAGGTATAAAACCTGTCTCAGTCCTCCCCTACTCCGTTCTCTAGACCCACTGTTTCGTTTGCCTTACCATCGATCATCTCCTGCTCGAGTCCTCGCCTTGCTTTCTTGCCTCTTAATCTCTTCACACAAGAAAAAGCCATGTTCGCCCATTTCTTCAAGTCCACCGTCGCTCTATCGGTTGTCGCGTCCCTCGCTGTCGCCAGCGCCGCCCAAAGTCAGTGCGATACTGGAAATGTGCAATGCTGCAACACGGTGGAGAACGTACGTCTCGATCCACCCCAGTTTTGACACTGACAACTCCAACGGTTTGTAGTCTACCAGCGCCGGAACACTGACTACCGTCGTCACTGGCCTGCTGGGCATCACGGGGTCTGCCTTGCCGTCGGGCCTCCTCGCAGCGGACTGTAACACGATTCCGGTGCTTGGCGTTGGAATCGGGACGTCCTGTCAGCAGCAACCATTGTGCTGCACGGATAGCGTTCAATCGCAGGTGGGTGATCCTTCGAGGATCGAGGATCGAACTGTGACTGACTGAAAACAGACTGGTCTAATCAATTTCGGATGCAGCCCCATCAACTTGAACTTGTGAAGAGATGGCGGGGACAGTGACTCATTATGTTGTCTTGCGCACGGACAGTGTTTGTGTGGAGTGCATGATGATCGAAAATAGCGGGATGAAAATTAGATAGCGTTCGTCTTGTCTGGTAGGGTCGCGTTGCAATCTGTCACGTTTGAGTGAATCTAGTTTGAGAATGTGATGGGCGGAGAATAGGTCGTTTTTAACGTGGCTGGCGACCACGCACTGGCAATGGCCATCGACAACCCGGGGCTCACAACAGTTACGGGTTACACAACTGGGTTTCGCCCTCGGATCGGCAACTGCAGTCCAACCAACGGGGCGCGAGTTTGAAGTCTGGATACTAGATCACATCGGTTCTCCTTTGTCATAGATCAGCCTGAGATATCTCTTGGCACTGTGGGTTAAGAGCTGATACCGCGGGTGGTTGGGTTGATGTGAGCCGGTACCACTGAGCAGGAGTCACGTTGTCACGACGTACGGGTGCGATTTCCCTGACGCTCGTCTCCTATAGGTGAAACCCGTTCTCACTCTTCTATGTCGATGCTTAACCGCCATAAAGTCGCCCGTGTGGAGCTGAGAGACGCCAGAATACCATGCAAGATAGTGGGAGTGCGCTGATTTTGCTGCATAATAGTCATATTGATTGACTCGAAGACCGCCCTATACGTGTAAGTGATTTATATCTTTGTTCTGAACGCATCACGATGGTCTTACGTCGTTTTCAAGGTCGCAATAAAATTTACGTGATTTCAGGCCGGAAGTGCTGAGCAGCAATTTGACTGGACCAACATTGAGTCTTGTTCCTGTGTCATTTTTACATGGCAAGGCGAGGGCTCTGGATTGAATCCGCCAGTCGAGCCAACAGGTAGGCACAGATTAATTGTGATAGAACTGCGCCGGTCCGGTGAGGAAGCGTTTCGAAAAGGCGTGGACTTTCCGGTGCCCGTATTAGTTATGATCTTTACACCTTGCCAACCGTGCGGTGTTGTGGACACCCCACCGCGACTCTTCGATGGCCGCACTGTCCAACATCCTCCACTACATATCTCCCATTAACGCCATCGCTTCCTTGCGTCTCTACCACCATCGCCGCGTATCCCCCCGCCATGTCCTCCTCGCCCTCGGAATCTCCGCCGTACTCTCCACACTCTACTACATTTATCTGAGGCGAGATGAGGGGTTCTTCTCCCAAGATGTGTATTTCATGGGCACAGAGACACTTTGGGCCGAACGGGCAGCACAAGTCAAGACAGCGTTTCGGCATGCCTATCGTGGCTACGAGCAACATGGGTTTCCGCACGACGAATTGAAGCCTGTATCTAATGAGAGCGTCGACAAGTGAGTCCTGCATGCCATCTTGTCCATCGTTGACACCATGGGTCTCAGTTTCAACGGCTGGGGCGTAACCGTCGTGGACTCTCTCGATACGATGCTGCTCATGGGGTTGAAGGACGAGTATGCACGCGCATTACCGATGATCAGAAACAGTAACTTTTCGTTGCCTTACGTCAGTCCTCTCCTCCCTCCTTGCGGATAGATTTATTCCCAACTCCTTTCAGAACAATTATGTCCCGTTCTTTGAATCCGTCATTCGCTATCTCGGGGGATTGTTGTCTGCATATGCGATATCGGGTAATGAATTCTTGCGAGAAAAGGCGGATGAACTCGGGAGCAAGTTGGCACCCGCGTTCAATACGGCGACCGGATTCCCAGGATTCGCAGTCGATACCTACAGGCCAGCTTCCTTGTCACTTGAGTGCCTATATTAACCCTGAACTTGTTTCTTGCAGGGGAAGGAACTTCTCGTTCTCCTCGGGCGTGCTGGCAGAAATCGCGTCCTGCCAAATGGAATATGCATACCTGGGCAAGATTACCAGGAAGAAGGAGCATGTCGATCATGTTCGTGTTCTCTCCTCGTGCGCATGGCGACCGGAGTTGATGCCTCGTTGCAGGCAACCTTGATCACCAATCTGTTTTATAACGCCAATCTCAGCGAAACCGGCGGAATGTATCCCTCCCGATGGGATCTTAGAGAGGGGGAGCCATCTGGCTGTAAGTAACTTGCTCATCCCATTTGCTCAGTTCACTGACGTGCTTCTCACAAGTCGTTCAAGTTTCCGTTGGCGCCTTTGCGGACAGCGGCCATGAATATACTTTGAAGCAATTCCTGATGACCGCCCGTACAGACAAGCGTAATCTCGAAATGTGTTCGTCTACCAGTCTTGGGTGAACGATCGATCCCGATGCTGACCCCATGTCATACAGACCTCCGATTCACTTCGTATGTTATCAATAACTTGATCTACCTCAGTCCACAACGCCACCTCCTTTACGTGACCGACGCAGCCAAGCTGAAAAGATGGTTTGCGCCCTCGCACACCTTTGAACACCTCTCCTGCTTCTTTCCCGGCCTGCTGGCCCTCGGGGTACACCTCCTCCCGCTCAACCACCTCGAAGAGCTGGGCATCAATGCTACTGCGCTCACTGAGGACTTGTTGCCCGCTGACCGCCGCGCTTACGCCGACCTCGCCGAGTTCAAGTTGGCTGACCTTCACTTGTGGGCGGCGGAAGGTATCGCGCAGACGTGTTACATGATGTATGCGGATCAGCCGACGGGGCTGTCGCCCGAAGTCGTACGAATGGAAGTTGGTCCGGACGAGGGGGCGATACTGTGGATAGACGCGTTGCGGGCATGGAAAGCAGACAAGGATGAGGATTGGTGGGGCGGGCTGTGGGGTCTGGGAAGGGAGCGCTTGCCGCCAGGCGTTGCAGATACGCGACCATGGATGAGTCCGCTGGGAGAGAACGTCACGGTAGAGGGCTTGGTGGCCCATGTGCGGAGCAAAGGCAAACGTCCGAATACCTTTGGGAGGGATTACATGATCAAGAATCCGTCGTATTATCTGCGTCCTGAGGTGTGTGTCATGTGTCGTATGTGATACTTACTGCGATGACCGATCTTCTCTTTGTTCCCGCAGACGGTCGAATCACTCTATATCCTGTGGCGAACAACCGGAGACGTGAAATGGCGCCATCGTGGCTGGCGCATCTTTAAAGCCATCGAACGCTACGCGAAGACCGATTCCGGGTATGCTAGCGTCAGCGATGTCAACTATCGAGATCCAGCTCTGATGGACTCGATGCCGAGGTGAGTCCACTGGTGTCCCCATGTCTTTGCGATCGGAAGGTTTGCTCAATGAATGCACCCCATCGTCTAGCTACTTTTTGGCTGAGACGCTCAAATACCTCTATCTCTTGTTCTTGGACGAGGATCCGATACCGCTCGACAAGTGGGTGTTCAACACCGAGGCACATCCACTTCCCGTGTTCGAGTGGTCGGCGCAAGAGAGGGAAGCGTATGGAATACCGTGACCTCTGAGTCTGGCCACGTAGGTCGATAGTAGAGCTTTACAGCTCGTCGGGATTGGCTGGCGCTCATATCGTGTTGTCTGTTTGCACTGCCTGTGGATTGTTTTTTTTTTTTTCTTTCTTCCTCGATCGCGATGTCGGAATGGTCAACGACGATGGAAGGGTTTGTTTTAATCCCTCTGCGCATACTGTCCCATGCCAGGCTCTCGGGAAAAAAAAATACCCACGATACGTGCCAAAGAGCGGAGGAGACAGGTTTTTGGCCAAGAATCCGGTTCGGATCCTTTTCCACGTAGAACATGAACAGAGACGGTCATATCTGATGTGATAGATGCGCCTGGGGGCTTGGTTGGACCGCATGCGAGCGATAGATGTAGTCGTCTACACGAAGCGGCAGTTATCGAAGAGGAACTCCTCGCCCCGGGTGATGACGGGACTCCTGCGAACAGTGGGACGGTCCGGGTGACTTTCAGCGGCGGGAAAGAAGAAAGGGAAATCAAATTCGGTGGCTTGATCTTGAACCAACGCCGTGCGTTGGGAGGCAAACAGGCGCCTCGAAAGACTGTGACCTACTTCCTGCGGGCAGCGTCATGCACTCCCTACCTCGCACGGACTTTTGAACGGCAGTCCATCATGTTCCACGGGCTGACATGCTCATGGTGATTTCCCCGAGACATTGGGCATGGCGTCAAACCACGATGTCCACCCACAGTTCATGTGATTTGGGATAGTTTGGAGACCTTGGGGGGCTTGGATTTCACCAGCGGAGCTCGACGTAGAGGAATTTGAGCGAGCCTCGTAATCCCGGTTGGAAGCTGAGAAGCAGAGTGGCCGTCCTGGCCGACAGCCTGAGCGCTGCTGGACGAAAGGGAGGCACTGTGAAAGAGGGGACTTGGAAAGCTGTTGATAATCGAAACAGTGCTTCGTAGACTACACTGCAACATATTGAGACTGGAAATACAGTTGTGGACAGGCAAACACGACAAATTGGCTGGCGCCTCAGGGAATTTTTTTACAGCAGTGTGCGAAACTAATGAGATTACGCAACAAATCTGAGGCACGTCGGTGGCTACTACCCGGCCGCTGCTAATTTTCTGCTACAAAGACCACATATGGCCGGGAAAAAATGCACCACGACGAAGTCTAAGAAGGCTAAGGAAGCCGTCGAGGTGGCCGAAACTATCAACAGCGCGACAATAACCATCAAAGTTCCTGCCAGAACCTCCAAGCCCATGTCCACGCTGGATGATGATCTATGCAGGGAAGATCTTGCGGACCGCC